>VMDO01012627.1:0-61443 GCA_007922755.1 Pedetes capensis | reverse complement strand
TTCTTCTTCCTCTTCTCACCTCCTCTTCCTCCTCTTCTTCCTCCTCCTCCCCCTCTTCTTCTTCTTCTTCCTCCTCCTCCATCTCCTGCTCCTCCCCCCTTCTCCTCCTCCTCCTTGTCTCTTGAAGCAGGGTCTTACCATGTAGCTCAGGCTGGCCTTGAACTTGCAACCCTTTTGTCTCTGCCCCCTGACTGCTGGTATTCTAGGCGTGTGCCACTGTACTCCTTATTCCCACTTAACAGGTGAGAAAATGAAGGAAATGGCCTGATTCAGATTGATCTAGGTTGCTTTTGTACCCCACTCCCAAACTCCAATTCATGGCCGCCCAGGTTTTTCCTGTGTTTGCAGGGACCCAATGATATTAATTACTCTTCAGGAAATTTTCATCAAGACTTGAGTTTCAAAGAGGCTCTTCTGCTTGGATACCTGCTGCAATTGGGCAAATAACAATTACAAATGCACAGATATAGGAGAAAGTAAGAGTGTTGCATCTATCACCTGCTTCTTATTTTATTTTACTTTATTTTTATTTTATTTTATTTTTTGAGACAAGTACTCATATGTAGCCCAGGCTGGCCTGGAACCCCCCATGTGGACCAGGCTGGCCTAGAACTTCCCTTGATCCTCCTGCCTCAGCCAACTGATGCTGGGATTATAGGCGTAGGCCACCAAAGCCTGGCTTACCACCTGCTTCTTTTGGGGACTGTTTCTCTGCCATGTCTTGTTCACACCCTGTCAAAGAATAATTAAGAGAACCTTCAAAGGACAGTAAGGAACACTGAGAAATGTTCTTTCTCTCCTTCTAACTTTTAATCCTTTCACCTCAATATAATATTTGGTCATTTAAAAAGAGCAATATGCTATTTATGTAGAATGTGAATCTATTTTTGACAAGTCACAATCAAAGCATGTGTAACCTTTTTGTTAGTTTGTTTGTTTGCTTGAAATAGTTCCCCCTAGGTAGCCAGCACTGGCTTCAAACTGGCAATCGTCCTGACTCAGCCTCCCAAGTACTGGGATTACAGGTATGTATCACCACACCAATATATCATACGAATTTTTTTCATGTTGCTGTCTAGGCCTCATCATTTTAATTTTCATGACCATAAGATGGCACGTTCATTTTACATTACTAAATGTATCCATTTCCTTCCCAATTTCGTGTAGGCAATCCATTTATAAGGTTGAAAACACTTGTGTGGTGTGAATACTCCAATTTGGCTTTATTCGTAACTTAGATGATGGTGCATAAGTAATCCAATGTCCCATGCAGGGGAGCAAAGGAAGCACAGAGCCTGAAGTTTGTGCAAAACGCAAAACTGAATGGCAAGTTTAAGGTTTAGAAAACCCCAGTTAATCTTTTCCTTTGCTCTTCTCTTTTATTCTGCTTTTAAAAAGCTGACTCCAGGCAGAACAGCAATAAAGACTCCGCGCCCAGTGTGGTTCATCAGCAGCATCTAGTGCCAGGAGTCCTGTTTTCATCCTGATAACCAGATATCAAAGAGCCTCAAATATGCTGGGCTGTTCTTGATAGAGATCTGAACTTCGCAAGGCCTCTCTGAACTAAGTCTATGACCTTCGTGGGGCACGGCCATTGTTACTTATGGAACACAATCTTCCTGATCCCATGTGGGGAAACCTGTTTCTCACAGAAAGCAGGCATGAGTCAAACCTTTTGTGTGCTCTTGCCCTCTGTTGAAATCCAATCCTTATTGCTACTTGAGCTTCTACACCTCTGACTTCATGATCACAAATTATTTGATAGAAAGTGAATTCTTCTTTTCCTCCTCCTCCTCCTCCTCTTCTTCTTCTCCTCCTCCTCCCCTTCCTTCTCCTCTTCCTCCTCCTCTTTACGTGGAGGTTGAATCCAAGGCCTCATGCAGGCTTTAAAAACACTTTGCCACAGAGATGCATACCCCCAGTCCCCCTTTTTATTTTTTACCTTGAGTCAGGGTCTTGCTAAGTTACTCAGGCTGCCTCTGGCCTTGAATTTGGGATCCTCCTGCCTCCATTTCCTGAGTTGCTGGGATTATAGGTATGCACCACTGTAATCATTGGATCATTGGAAAATATGTTTAGAAAGCTGGAAACTGTTTTTTAATCTCTTCAAATAGGACTGAATTCTCAGAACTTTACATTTCACTCATGTAGTCAAGCCCTTTGCCTGGTGCGTGGATTAACTAAAGACTTGTGTGTCAACACTTCTTTTTGGCCTTTTCTCTGTTGTCTGGTAGATGCTCAGTTTGTATTTATTAAATGAGTGAAACCAGGGGGCTATACAGAGGCTAAACTAATGGACTTTCTGATAACCTTTTCACTTACTCACTACCAATAATTATGGATTTAAATTTTTTGAAAAATGGAAATGCTGAAAAGTTTTGGGAATATATAGAGATTTAGGTCCCTCTCCTGCAAGTAATTCCCTTTATGAACTCAGACATGTCTTTACTGTTTTCACATCTATAAAATGGGCAGAGTAACTCTCAGGTGTTTTTTCTCTGAGGCCAGTGCCCTCTCTATCCAGCTTGCTGTATCCAACATATTGCCTTAGGGCCAGCCGGTTACATTCCCTTTCTAGACCCAGCCAGATTCTATGATTCCAGGATCCAGTGTCTCAGCATCTGAACTCTGTGAAAGCAGCAAGGACAAGTATTCTTTGTGTGGTAGGTGTTCGGGTTGACATCGGCACTGCTATAGGTGCTGTGTGTACAGGCTGGGCTGAGAAAACTTGCTGGTCCTCTCTTCTCTCAGTGATTTTAGGGATGGGGGCTTTGGGGAGTACATGACAGTTCAGGCATTGATTAACTATGCCAGCAAGATTGATTTTGGACTTTATTATCTCATCTTTAAGTTAGACCCTGTTGTATACCCAGTTGCTTATGTAACGTGTTTACTTGAATCTATAAATCTTCCCCTGCAGAAATACAGAATAGACCCAAAAGATATCTGTCCTTCTTCTTTTATTTTCCCTTTTTTCTTATTTCACATCTCAGATTTTTAAAGCAATTTTGTCATGAGACAATTTCAAGCTCAGGGAAAAACAACAAGAACATTACAAAGAACTTCCATGTATCTTTCACTAGATTCACAACCATGAACATTTTTCCAAATATATTTATCATTCTCTCCCATGCATATACACAAGGGGCTAAATTGCAGACATCAGGCTCTTTTGTTCTTGAACACTTCAATACACATACTGGTTTCTTAATATCTATCAATTTCCATCAGGTCTTCTTTGATGTTTACCACCTCAGTGAGTGCCCAAACCATCTACCTGGAAGGCTAAGCCATAACTACAGGAGTCCTCCTGACCTTCCCCTAAATTTACCACCAAGTACTCCTCAATGTAACTCTTTATATATCTCTGGATCTCCTCCATTGTCCCAACCTGCAAAGGTGTCTCCCTCATCTAAGTCACCCTAACTCTTCCCCTGAGCTGATAGCCGCCCTCTCTGGTCTTTTCAGACCTACTCTTCTCATCTATCGTATTTTTGCCGTGGGAGAGACAATGGATGTTTCTTCCAGGTTGGAAATTGCTCATATCTCCCAACCTCCTTGATCCTTCAAATGGTCAACCATGGCATTTTGCATATTGACCACAATTCTTAACATGTTCTAAAAGCCGTAGGTAGTCTGCCCCTTGCTTGGCAACCCTGCTCTGTCCTCTGTCCTCCTGGGCCTTCTCTGACGCCCCCTGTGGAGAGGGTGCTACTATCCTCCCCCACATCTCAGCCCAGGTGCTCTCTGGCAGGGAAGCATTACCTGTCTTCCCTTGATCTACGCATGCTCCTGGCCCTTCTAAGCTCTCATAGGCACTTGGGCTTTCCTTCTGAAGAACAGATGAAGAAACTAAGGCTCAGAGAAACGTCATATGTCCAAAACAAAGTAGCTAGTTAATAAACAGTGAAACTGGGATCTAGGATGCCAAGGCCAATAACAACAGGATTAGGATAAAGAGCTGTGTTTGATTCTGAACCTTTTGCTGCTAACTGCTATGCCAGAGATGGGAAATAAGTTTTACATGTCATGGAAACTTTGATTACTTGTGCTGCCTGCAGAGCTGGAATAAAAAGGATTCTGGGGTTTCTTCCTGGCTCAGTGGGGAAGTGTACTGTGATTGATTAGTGATACCTGCCTCGGGTAAAGGATTGGAGAAGGAAGGTACCCAAGACAAGTATTTGTCCCATGCAAATGCTATGATGTACAAGGTTGCAATGCTCATTTCACTTCTAAAAATCAAGAGCATAGCCTCCTTACACATCAGAAGAGTCAGAGGAAAACCAAGATCTCCTTAAGAGGGACAGATCATTGGATTCTTGAAGGATACCAAACACAGCAACTATAAAAATTGCTCTAGGTCTCTCCGGGTTCCTTTATTCTCCCTACTGTCACAAGAGCTTTGATTGACATGCCGTTGTGTGTATCAGCAGCCAGGACTATCAGAGCCAGGTGGTGGGGATGAGGGGCCTCTCTAGGACTTTCTCAGACACATACTTCCACAACAGAAGCACACTGAAAACCGACTATTTTTTCACAGCAGGATTCCAGGAAGGTGAGGGTGGAGGGCGAGGCTTCCTCTCTCACATCTTAGGATCAGATGTCTAGCCTCTTGGCACTGTATCAAGTCTACTGGGCTGAAGTTTATTTGAAGATCTGAGATTTGTTTCATACATCTCTATAACCGCCCTGTAGGACCCAACCCAGGGCATGGGTCACAGCATTCATGATGGTAGGATCCATTTTACCTATGAAAGGTCTCAACCTCCCCAGGCAAAAGGCATTATCTAATTCTCCAACGATTGTGTCCTTCTCCTTTCCCTTATCTTCTGCCCATTGCCTGGCACTGGGAATGCATAATGAAGGTTTCAGAAACTTTCTTAGTGCAGTAGTGAAGAGTTTTCTTTCAATTTAGACAGGAGGCTGCACTGGGGAGTGTAGCCACACACCCAGCCCACCTCAGCTCTCAGGAGGTATACGTTAGTGGATCTGTGTCCCTTCTGAGGGTCCTTGCTTCCTGATACCTAGAAGGGTAGGATGGAGGCTGTAGCATTTCTGTATTCTGGTTTATGGTTCAAGGTTCCAAGTTTCTGGTTTGAAATTCTGGCTGGTGAGTACTTGAGTTCCTGTCTGTGTCTTTTTAAATCATTTGCCTTTCACGTAAGTGTGCTGACTTCTAGTCAATATCTTGTTAGTGGACTCCAAACTTGGTGTGCTCCTGGGAATAGTGTTCAGTTCATTTCTTTTCTCTTTGCTAGGTACTCTCATGGATGGTCACCCCATTCTGTTCCATGGCTTTTGATGTCATGTATAAGCTGGTGATTCACACTTTACATCTCCACCCCCGAGGATGCCCCTGAGTCTTAGGCATTTATACTGTTCCTCCGCATCACTGCCCCACATTTCCACCTATATGGTCAACAAAGTGTTTCAGGCTTAAATGGAGACTCTGATTTCACCCCAAATCTTTTCTCTTAGTCTTCCATTCTCAGCATCATCAGGTCAAAATTCTGCTTTTCCTTTACACTTCCATCAATATCTAGTCCATCCATGTGGCTATCATTTCTACCATAAAAGTGTTCTCAGATTATGACTCTGTCTAACCACCTCCCCTACTATTGTCTCAATCCTATCTTCCCTCATCTGTTAATTAGACTAGCAATAGCTTCCTCACTTATTTCTACACTTCTACCTTCATTGTTCTCTATTTTATTTTCTAGGCAGCTGCTAGAATATTATTTCTTTTAAAAATGACTTTATTTTAAGGAAATTTTTATATTCACAACAAAAGTGAATGAATAGTACTGAGATTTCCTATGGTCTCTGTACTCCCAGGCATACATAGCCTCTCCCATGATCAACATCCTCTACCAGAGTGGTACATTTGTTTCAACTGATGAACTTACACTGACACATCATAATTACCCCAAACCTACATTATTAATTACATTAGGGTCAACTGTAGTGTTATATACTCTATCGATATTGACAAATATATAATGACATGTATTCACCATTGTATTATCTATCACACAGAGCAGTTTCACTGCTATAAAAATACACTGCCCTCTACCCATTTAATCCTACCCTTCTCCAATGTCTGCTTTTATAATTTTGCCATTTACAAAATGTCATATAGTTGGAATCACTAAATGTAGCCTTTTGAGATTGGCTTCTTTCACTTAGCAATATGCATTTAAGTTTCCTCCATGTCTGTTCATGGCTTGATGGCTCATTTCTTTTTAGCATTGATTCATATTCCATTCCATTGTCTCAACGTACCACAGTTTATTTATCCATTCATTTTTGTTGCTTGCCTGTTTTGGTGACTATGAACAAAGCAGTTTTAAATAAATGTTTACAGGTTTTTGGGTACACATATGTCTTCAATTCCTTTGGGAAAACACCAAAAAATGTGATTGCTGGATCATATTGTAAGAGTATGCTTAGTTTTTAAAGAAACTGTCAAACTGTCTTCCAAAGTGGCTGTGCCATTTTATATACCCATTACTAATGAATGAGAATTCCTGTTACTCTACACAGAATTATTTTTAAAAATGCAATACATACAACCAATGCCACGGAAATACAAAGATTATAAGGAACTGTTATGAACAATTGTACATCAACAGATAGGATAACTGCACAAAAATGAATAATCCCTAGAAATGTAGAAACTATTGAATTGAATCAGGAAGAAAGAGGAAGCCAAACAGACCAATAACAAATAAGGAGATCGAATTAATGATTCAAATCTTCCAACAAAGAAAATCTCAGGACCAGATGCTTTCATAGGTGAATTCTACCAAACATGTAGAACTAATATCAATATTTAAAAACACTCTTAATATAGAAAAGAGAAAGGAACAAATTCCTTTATGAAGCTAGAACCAAAGCCAAAGATAGAATAAAAAAGAAAACTACCTCTCAATATGCCTGATGAACATGGATGCAAAAATCCTCCACTAAATATTAGCAGACTGAATTCAACATCACATTAAAAAGATCATATACCAATCAAGGGGGATTTATCCCTAAAATGCAAACATGGTTCAATATACACAAATCAATCAGTTTGCTATGACACACTAACAAAATAAAAGGTTAAAAACAATATGATCTCTCACTAGATGTAAAAAAATTGACAAAATTCAATAAATTTTCATGGTAATACCATCTACAAATTAGATATAAAACATACCTTAAATCAAAAAGCCATTTCCGACAAGCTCACAGCTAATATCATACTTAAAGTTGACTTCCTGAAATCTTTTTATTTTAAGATCAGGAAAAACAAGGATGCCCTCTCTCATTACTTCTATTAAATGAGATACAAGTCCTAAACAAGACAATTGGGCAAGTAAAACATCTAAAAGGAACTGAATTCAAAAAGGAAGAAGTAAAACTGTCTCTGTTTGCAAATGTCTTGATCTTATATATAAAAAACCCTAAAGACTCCTCATACACAGGAAACTGTTAGAACTGATAAAAAATTCAGTCAAGTTGTGAGATAAAAATGAACATAAAGTATGAGTTATATTCTATACATCAGCAATGAATTATTAAAAAAATACACTTAAAAACCAATCCCATTTACAATAGCATCAAAAGGAATAAAATACTCAGGAATAAATTTAACTATTGTGGTTGTTATTGTTTTTCTCTATAGTCATATCACCCTGGCATCTGATTCTGTCTGATCTTAGAAGCTAAGCAGGATCAGGCCTGGTTAGTTCTTGGATAGGAGACTGCCTGGGAATACTGGGTGCTATAGGCTTGGGAGGGCTGGGATTTAGCTCAGTTGGGGGAGCACTGCGCTGCAGTCTCTCAGGACCCAAGTTCAATTCCCAGCACCACAAAAATGGGAGAAGGGCCTGGCAATCCACTCCCAAGGCAATCCCGAAACAGTTAGCCCTTGAAAACCCTATGAGGGTCGCTATGAGTCGGATACCGACTCGATGGCACCTAACAACAACAACAATAGGCTTGGGAAGATGACCTGGCAGCCCACTCCTGAAACGATCAACTATCAAAAACCCTATGAATAGCAGAGAAGTATGGACATACTGCTGGGCATGGTACAATGTCCAGAAGTGTTTTGTTCTGTTGGACATAGGTTTGCTATGAGTTGGACTTCACTTAACGGCATCTAACAATGACAATCAAGTCCAACTTGATGGCACCTAACACAATAATCAGGTCCAACTCACAGTGACTTTATGTACAAGAGAACAAAACACTATCTGACATTGTGCCATGCCCAGTATTATGTCAATGCTTCTCTGCTATTCATAGGGTTTTCAATGGCTGACTGTTTAGAGAGTGGGTTGTTAGGTCCTTCTCCCAAGCCTACAGCATTCAGTATTCACAGGTGGTCTCCCATCCAAGGACTAACCAGGCTGGATCCTGCTTAGTTTCTGAGATCCGATCGGATGCCAGGGTGGTATGGAGGTAGACACATTTAACTAAGGAGGTGAAGTATTTGTACCTTGCAAACTTCAAAATGAAAGAAATTGAAGATACAAATAAGTAGAAAAACACCCCGTGTTCATGGATTGTAAGAATTAATAAGGCAAAAATGTCCATACTAGTCAAAGCAATTGACAGATTCAATGCCGTCCATATTAAAATTTCACTGGCATTTTTTACAGAAGTAGAAAAAATAATTTTAAAATTCATATGGAACCATTAAAGGCCTGAATAGCCAAAGCAATCTTGAGCAAGAATAGCGAAGATAAAGTCATCCTCCTACCTGACTTCAAAATATATCACAAACCTATAGTAACTAAAACAGGGTGGCATTGACATAAAAACAGAAAATATAACCCAATGGAACAGAATAGAGAGCACAGAAATAAACCTATGCATGTGGATTTGTCTACTGGAGTTTAACTCAGTAGAGTGCCATGCTCCATTCTCTGAAACCTTGGGATCCACCCCCAACACTGTGAAAAGGGGAGTAGGATATGGTGATTCACTCTCGAAACAATAGGAAAACAATTAGCCATTGAAAACCCCATGAGGGTCGCTATGAGTTGGACCCGACTTGACAGCACCTACCACCAACAACCTAAGTTTGACCTTAGACAGGAGTGCTAAGAAATCACAATGGGAGAAAAGATAGTCTCTTCCATAAATTGTGTTGGAAAAATGGATATCCACATGAAAAGAATGAAATTGCACCCTAATCTTACACCACATATAAAAACCAACTCAAAATGGATTAAAGACTTAAAAGCAAGACCTGAAGCTAAAATTTCTAGGAAAAAACATAGGGGAAAGATGTTTGACATTCTGTGTGTGTGTGTGTGTGTGCGTGTGTGTGTGTGTAAACAATACCAAAAGCATGGGCAGTAAAAGTAAAAAAAACAGGTGGGACCCCATCAAACTAAAAGGCTTCTGTACAGTAAAGGAAAAAATAAACCCAATAATAAGGCAACCTACAAATGGGAAGAAGTTTTTCATGTATCTGGTGAAGGGTTAATATCCAAAGCATACAAGGAACTTACATAACTCACTTTCTGAGAAGAAAAAAACAAAACAAAACCTAAATGATGTGATTAAAAAAGATGGACAAAGGCACTGACTAGACATTTCTACTGTAAATGGGAAGGGATCTAGTGTGTGAATTTGGACTGCACTAGGGGTCAGAAACCCCCGTGTATTCCCATCCTTGGGGCCCCCCTGACATCCCACAGCACGGGTTCAGCCTGGCAAACTAACCTTTCTCAGTAGAGTGACTCTGATTAGGGTTTGGGTGCTGCAATGTGGAGGAGGATATAGGGTGCCATCCTTTCGAGCTGGGGGCTCAGGGAGCGTGCCCTGGGGGTCCAGGGCTGCGGTAGTCACGTGCCTGTATTCACACCGGTGCCAGGACTGCAGGCAGTCACCCATGTGATTCCTGCCACTCCTTCCCCAGCACTGCGCACAGCCACCTGTCACTAATAGGGCAGGGGAAAGAACTCCGTGGTTTCTCTGCTGCCCCAACCCCAGGGGCTGCGGTGGTCTTGAGCAATGCCAGTACTCTCTGGCTGTCGCCCAGTCCCAGGATCAACATGGTGTAAGAAGGCCCAGAGAGAAACTTTGCCTAGTGCTGGCCATGTTCTTCTCTCCCTCACTCCAACAGGCACTTCTACTGGGAGGAATGTTGACCAGCTCCACCCCTTACCAACACCTGCCCATTCCCCTGTAGGACATATCACTGAGAGTTTCTTGGCTTTCACACAGCCAAGGAGTCCCAGAGGGGAATTTGGCTGTACCCAGGACCCACTCTGATTCAATCCCTGATGGGCACTGCAGTTGAATTAAGTGGAGGGAGAAATGCCCCAGCCATCACCCCATGCCCAGGCATGCATGGCGAAGGGGTGACTGAGGTCTGGTTCCTGGGCAGTCATGCCAACAACAGCAAGCAACACCACTGCAGCTACCACCACATCGGTGTGCCACTTTTCACATTGCATTGCAAATGCACCCACTTATTTACTCCCAAGGCAATCCTGAAGCACTCAGCCATTGAAAACCCTGTGAGGGTCGCTATGAGTCGGATACCGACTTGACGGCACCTAACAACAACAATTTACTCAATGGGCTGGGATTTAGCTCAGTTGGTAGAGCGCTGCTCTGCAGTCTCTGAGGTTCTGAGTTTGATTTCCAGCACCACAAAAATGGGAGAAGGATGTGGCAGTCCATTTCTGAGGCAATCCCGAAAAAATCAGCCACTGAAAACCCATGAGGGTCTCTATTAGTCGGACATGACTTGACAGCACCTAACAACAACAATTTACTCAGTAAATAAATAACATGGCAACTTCAGTTTCTGTTGACCTCTTACTTTCTTCATCTCCACTTGCAATTTTAGCTTATGTTTATTTGTTTTTGTATTTTTCTTTCTCTCCCATTCGAGTACAAATTCCATGAGAGGAGGGGCTTGTTAGTTTCCGCAGGGCCTCTTAGAGTGCTGGCATACAATAAATATTTATGAGCAAATACGTGGATAAATTTGCAATGCACAGATCATTTTCTTTCTCTTGATAGCAATTCACTTATCTGGAAAATGAGAGATTGAGCTAGGTGACTCCTGAGGACCTGTTTGATTCTAAAATCTCCAGGAGCATATGACGAATTGGTAATTTGGTAGTAAGGAAAGGAGCCTAATTTCATTCTGAGAATGGGAAGAATATTTTAATAGGCATTTCCCCATTTCCCCAGTTAGAAGTGCTTTCTCTTTATTATTTTGATCAAAATGTCTTAAGGTCTAATAGTATGCTCAGGGTGGCATGCAGAAAAAAAAAAAAACAACCTCTGAAGCCTAAAACAGATTTTAAATACGGATGCTAAATGGATTCAGAGCTAAGGAAAGCCAGTCGTTAACTGGGATTAATCTGGAGAATTTTATAAAGGAAATAGATCATACATTTGACCTTGAAGGCAGGGTAAGTTTTTACATTTGCTCTGAGAATAGGTGGTTAGTTGTTGTTAGGTGCCATTAACTCAGGTCTGACTCATAGGGACCCAATGGACAGCAACGTGAAACACTCCTAACACTGTGCCATGTCTGACACTATGTCAGTACTTCTCTGCTATTCATAAGGTTTTCAATGGAGGATTGTTTTGGAACTGTTTCAGGAGTGGGCCGCCAGATCCTCTCCCATTTTTTACAGTGCTGGGGATTGAACTCAGGGCCTCAGAGTGAACAGAGCAGCACTCTACCAATGGAGCTAAACCCTACAGGTAGGCAGCGTTTAACAGTTCTTAAGAAGGGAGTGGCATGCTAAAAATGAAGTGTTTGAGAAACTATCTGTAAAGTCTCTACCAGCATTGCAGTCCCTGACCAGACTTTGAACTACATAGGGTATAGATGTGTGCTTTCCCTAATTTGTGCTGAAGCACAGTTTCTAGCATATTATAGGTTCTAGACGATTATTTGTTAGGTTAAAAATGGAGAAGAAGTTGAACCTGGAGGGGTTAAGAGGCAGAAGCCCAGTATACATTGCCTGTAGCCCTGGCTTGTACATATTACCCACCCCAAGCTGTGATGTAGGCAGCCCTAGGATCCTCCTTGGCTGGAGAGGAAACCAAAGGTCAGATGGGCTCATACCTCAAGTTCTGTAGTTTCAGCTTAGACTTGAATCTAGAGCATTCTGCATTACATGAGAGCTTTATGTGCTAGAACCTGGTCTTGTGACCAACACACTTGCTTAGCATATGTTGTTGTTGTTGTTATTGTTGTTGTTGTTAGGTGCTGTTGAGTTGGTGTCTGACTCATAGTGACCCTACGTACAACAGGCAAAACACTATTGTCAGTGCTTCTCTGCTATTCATAGGGTTTTCAATGGCAGATTGATTTTTGGGAGTGGATTGCCAGGTCCATCTCCCAATCCTACAGCACCTGGTGTTCCCAGGTGGTCTCCCATCCAAGTACTAACCAGGCCCCACCCTACTTAGCTTCTGAGATCTGACGGGATCGGATGCCACAGGGGTATGGCTGCAGGCTGCTTAGCATGTTGTTGTTGTTGTTAGGTGCCATCGAGTCAGTATCCGACTCAGCGACCCTCATAGGGTTTTCAATGGCTGACTGTTTCAAGATTGCCTTGGGAGTGGATTGCCAGACCCTTCTCACGTTTTTGCGGTGCTGGGAATTGAACTCGGGACCTCAGAGACTGCAGTGCAGCTCCCTACCAACTGAGCTAAATCCCAGCCCCGCTTAGCATATAGACACGCTTATATGCCAGTCCCCTTCCTCAGTTCGTAATTACCATATAATTCAACCTGAAGTCTTCTCCCACAACGAATCAGTATTCTATCTGGTAGCCACCCAGCTTCTTAATAGTGAGAGCTCATCATCAAAAGCTTGATTGAATGACCCTCCTGGAATTGTTTATACTTCATTAACGCTTTTCATAAATCATGAGTTGACAGGTTACCGGCATGGAGTTTCCAAATCTCATAATTGTGTTTTGCTTTCCCTGGCTTCATCAGTTCCCTTTCACAGGCTGACAGCTAAGCAAGTGTTTCTAGAACTATTAGCTACTGTAGTGACCACTTGTGGTGTGAGTACTCATATGCTCAGAATGGCTAGAGGGGTCTAAAGACTTGAAGTGTATGGGGTCTTGGTTTTGCCATGTATTGGCGGTGTGACCTGGGCAGATCTCTGCCATCAGATCTATTTTTTTAAAAGATAATATATGTGATAGTAACTGTTTCATAAGGCAATTGTAAAGTTGATATGAGAAAGGATAGGTAAATAATTTGGTGTAGTGTCTGGTAGCCAAAAAGTGCTAATTAAATGCTAGTGATCATAGTTTTTCTAATAGTAAGTCCCAAGAAGACTTGAGCATCCAGAGGTTGGAGGGATCATTAGTGATCAGCCCCTAACTAGCCCCTTCCTGTCTATACCCATAATAGGAGAGTTTAGGGAAAAATAAAGAACTAGAATTGATCTATATCATTGTTTGAATTTTTTCTTTTTCCCTTTTCCTTCCTTCCTTCTTTCCTTCCGTCTTTCCTTCCTTCCTTCTTTCCTTCCTTCCTTTCTTCTCTTTCTTTTTTTTGTTTTTATTTGAGACAAGTTCTTCCTTTGTAGCCCAGGCTGGCCTCAAACTTATGATACTCCTGCCTCAACCTCCAAGTATTATTTGAATTCTTTACCTCACTTGGTGAGGAAGCTAGCCCAAGATTATGGGCACTAATGGAGGTATGCAGAATAGGGTTATTTTTTACCACTAGGTTGTGACCTCTATGAAGGCTTGTTTTTGTATTATCAGAACCTAGGACTGTGGCATCAAACAGATAAGAGGATTTTATTTTATTTTAAATTTTTGCAGCACTGGAGGGTTGAACTCAGGGCCTCACACATGCCTTTCAAGCCTTCTATCACTGAGTGGTACTCCAGTACCCCTGGATACAGAAATGAGGTGAAATAGAAGATAATTCAATTGTTTATGTTATGCTTTATATTATATATATTAATTACTATGTTTTTATCTATATGTATATATATTTCCTGATTATAAAAGTAATGGACACTTCTTGTAAAAAGTTAAGCAATACCAAAATATAAAAAGAAAAAATGTTTCTTATTCTAGACCTAGAGATAATGGTTGTTAAGGTGTTTGATTGCCTTGATTTAAAAAATGCACATTCTGTGTATGGATTTTACAAAACGGGCTCACACTATTTAATCTATTCTATAATTCACTTTTTTCAGTGGTAATGGGTTGAACCCAGTGGCTTATACATGCTCAGTAAGTGCTCTACCATGGAGTGGGCACCCCAATCCCTCTTTCACTTTTTATTTTGAGGTTTCGCTAAGTTGTGTAGGCTGCCTCTGGTCTAGAACTCATGATGATCCTGCCTCAGCCTCCTGAGTTGCTGGGACTGCTGGTATGGACCAGAGTGCCTGGCTACAATTCATTTTTTAACTTACCTATAGCTCAGGAACATTTTTTTCTGAACTGGTTCATATAGACCTACACTTTTTATTAAGGGTTGCACAGTTTCTATCACATGATTCCATCATGTATTATCTATCCATCTTCTTGATAGAAATTTAGATTGATTATACTTGTTTTTTCTCTATACTTATATAATATTTCAAGAAGTATTCACATACATATCTTTGGCCTCTCGGGAAAAAAGTTCTATTGGAAACCCCCTATTACTGGAATTGCTAGATGAAAAGATGAGCACATTTAAAAATTGGGGGAGTCGTGCCTTCCTTTGAATTTGGAAACATGATTGTGCCAGCCATTTGGTGCCCCAGGCCAGCTCAACCCAGGATGAGCTTCTCACTCTGATGGCTTCGTTTAGATAATAAGTAAGGTTTCTGGAGGTGGGCTCATGGGTTGTTTGTGGGCTGGAGCTGAATAAAGCTCTTGTATTTGGGCAGCTCGTTCTCTCTGACCAAGTAGCAGCCTTATAGGGGTGAATATGCACAGAGCAACAAGGAAGAATGGAGATGCCCATTTAAGCATCAAAATCAATAGACAACAAGATGAACAAAAAAGCAAGTATTTCCCATAAGGTAGGGCATCCAGACGTGGTAATATTTTTCCATGTGTCAATATCAGGGTTGGGAAATGGAAATAAAACCTTTTTGTTTTTTGTCCAAAATAGTTCTGAAGTGGGTCACATCCCCCTCAGTGTCCTTCTCGTACCTGCTTCTGACCCCCCAGCCCAAGGTTGTAAAGTCTTATATCTAGAGGTATAAATACTTCTACAAAATCATTATAAAACTCAACAATGGAGCCTTCCTTACTGCAACAAAGATGGAGGGGTAAGGAGAAAGGAGTGGAATTGGGCTGGTTTTGTGGCACTAGCAGGGATTTTCAGGGTGATTTAGTGTGGATTGATTTGCAGTTTATTCTGCAGCCACTGTTTATACTGTGCTTTGCCAGCTCATGTACCCTGAACCTTAATTGTTTTAAATTCAACTATAGGGACCAGACAGCATACATCTCCATCAGAGCAACAAAATATTGCACCAAATCCCACAGGGATACAGAAGCCCCTGCTAGGAATGGGTTTGTATTCAAGGAAAGAGGGAGAAAGAACACTCAGGAGAGAATTTTTGAAACTGATACATTAAGGCAAATATTGTACATATTAATGGGGTGCCAGGTAATGTTTTGATACATGTATACATTGTGTCAGGAGGGTGTATGATTGGTATCAAAAGAGTAGGTTCTATTGTATTTGTATACAAGGTAAAATCCAAGTATGCCACCCCAACTTGTGTGAATGAATATTTGATAGGACAATACTTTGTTTGCAATATAATATTTTCCTAATATTAAAGAAATACAATCCTGAACTAAATCAGCGTATAGGTTATTAGCATTGTTTTTTAAAAAATGAGTTGAAATGATACCGGAGTTGGGGGGTATTTTGATTAGCCTGGAAGCACTGCAATGAATTATCAGGGCTTATTCAAATACACAGAAGCTCAGTTTCCTCCGGCAAAGGGCTGCTCATTTTTTTCTTATTATTTCTTGTCAGGACATGCTGTTTTAAGTCAATGTGGAGTCTGGGAAATGACCCAGCATCTGGACAAGATGCTTAGGTTATGGCATTGTTTGTTGACTAAAAGAGAGTAACATAACTTTTTACCACATTTTTTTTCTCAAAATGTGAAAATAATTGTAACTGTAAAAATAGATAAGCATCACGTTCTACCTCAAACAATTCATTTATTACTTTGAAAAATATAAAAAATAAAGGTAATATAGCACACATGTACATATATACATTCAAATAACACTGAAAGGTATAAATTGACGGTAATTCTATTCCTATCATATCCTGAAAACCCAAAGATAACCAGTGTTAATTTTCTAGTCCCTTTTCCCGCATGCACACATTTTACATAAGTGGAACTATACTTATACATGGCTAGGATTTAGCTCAGTTCGTAGAGCGCTGCTCTGTAGTCTTTGAGGTCCTGAGTTTGATTCCCAGCACCACAAAAGTGGGAGAAGGATGTGGCAATCCACTCCCAAGACAATCCTGAAACAGTCAGCCATTGAAAAACCCTCTGAGGGTCACTACGAGTTGGATATGACTCAACGGCACCCAACAACATACTTATACATGCTGTTTGTTCCTTGTCTTTTTGATTGAGAGCATATGTTTCCAATTTAACATGTCTGTAAGCCTCTTCTCAGGTATAATTCTAACTTTCTTTTTTTCCCTTTATTGGTAAATGTTGGTGGGGCACAGAGTAATACAGTATTTGCCTTTTCCATTATGCAACTATTATATCATTTTTGGTTATACTTTTATCAACTTATAAGGTTTATAAAGGCTTTTGATTAATATGTGGTAAAACTCATACACATATTTGGGTTATATTCCCCTATTTTTCCCATGTGCTCATGAAGTTACATCGTTTACTCTGAGATTTTCCTCTCCCCCTTCATCCCTCTATGTTGTTTCTCCTCCCCATCCCACCTTCTGCAATCTTTGCTTCCCTTTGGTAGTTCTCTCCCTCCTTCTTTCTACTCTTTATATTGTTCCTTCTTCACTAAGTTAAACTGTGCTTTTTTATATAACAACTTATGTACAGAATTTTTTCTTCCTTTAAGTAAGATTCCGTTCCCACATATGACTAAGAACATACAGTGTTTCTCTTTTTGAGCTTATGTTCACTCACTTAATATGATATTCTCCAGTTCTGCCCATTAATTCTAACCTTCAAATGGATATATAATAGTCCATTCAGTGGATGGACTCCTTTATTGATAAACATTTAGGTTTTTACTACTGGGACTGTCTTATAATTCTATAAATATACTTATTCACAAAATACTTTCTAGCAGAGGTATTGATGGATCGAAAGATGTCCATAAGAGGAAGGAGGTCTTCCACATTCATTTTGTGAGACCAGCCTTACCCAAACCCAGACAAGGGCTCTGCAAGAAAAGAAAATTATAAGCCAATATGTGTGATACACATAGATTAAAGATTATCAATAAAATACTAGCTTAACAAATTCAACAACATTAAAATGATCATACACTATGATCAAATGGAGTTTATCCTAGAGATGCAAGGATGGTTCACTATATGCAATTCAGGCAAAGTAACGGACCACATTAAAAGACCAAAAAATAAAAACCACATGCTTGTCTCAATAGCTGCATAAAAAGCATCTGATGAAATCCAGCACAGGTTCATAATAAAAACTCTCAGCAAACTAGGTATAGAAGGAATATATTTCAACCTAAAAAAGGTTATTTACAAGAAGCACACAGCTAACATCATATTCAATGGTGAAAAACTGAAAGCTTTTTTTCTCTAAGATCAGGAACAAGACAAAGATGCCAATTCTTGCCATTTCTATTCAACACAGTACTGGAAGTCCCATCCAGATCAAATAACAAACAAAAGAAATAAAAAGCACTCAAAGTTGAAGGAAAGAGTATAATTGGCTCTGTTTGCAGATAACATGCCTGCAGCCATAGCCCTGTGGCATCTGATCCCATCAGATCTCAGAAGCTAAGCAGGGTCGGACCTGGTTAGTACTTGGATGGGAGACCTCCTGGGAACACCAGGTGCTGTAGGTTTGGGAGAAGGACCCAGCAACCCACTCCCAAAAATCAATCTGCATTGAAAGCGCTATGAACAGCAGAGAAACACTGACAATATTGTTTCCCCTGTTGTATGTAGGGTGGCTATGAGTTGGATACCGACTCGACAGCACCTAACAACAACAACAACAAGCAGATAACATGATCCTACATATAGAAAGTCCTAAGAACTTACCATGTTCATGGTCTGGAAGAATTAATATGGCTAAAATGTCCATCCTATTCAAATCAATTGACAGATTCAAAGCCATCCATGTTAAAATTTCACTGCCATTTTTCATACAAGTAGAGAAAACAATTCTAAAATTCATATGGAACCACTAAAGACCTGAATAATCAAAGCAATCTTGAGTAAGAATAATGAAGCTAAAGCTATTATTCTGCCTGATTGAAAAATATATCACAAAGCTACAGAAACCAAAACCAGGGTGACATTGCCATAAAAACAGAAAATATATACCAATGGAACAGAATAGCAAAGAGCACAGAAATACATCTTTACTTTCAAGCTTGTCTGATCTTTGACATGGGTGCTAAGAATACACAATAGGAGAAAAGATAATCTCTTTCATAAATGGTGTGGGGAAAATTGGATATTCACATGCAAAAGAATGAAGTTGCACTCTCATCTTACACCAAATGTAAAACTAACTCAAAATGGAATAAATACTTAAAAATAAGACATGAAACAAAAATTCCTAGAAGAAACACAGGGAAAAAACCTCTTAACATTGATCTCTACAATACTTGGTCCCCACCCCAGACCCTTACTCACTCTCTGCTTCTGGTCCACCATGGAATGAGCTGCTTTGCCCCACCACATGCTCCCACTGTGATGTTCAGCCTCTTTATGGCCCAGAAACAACAGAGCCAACCCTGGACTGCAACTTCTGAAACTGATAAACCCAAGAGTGGGAGGTGAGTTGGATGCAGACTTGCAGACACAGATACAGTCAGGTGGGTACTGTGGATACTGTGGGCTGAAGGCCACACAGCAGAGGAAAGCCATTGGGTGGAAATCTCTAGCAGAGCATTAGCTTGAAATCTGTGGAATTATAAACCCAGGAGAAGAATGCCCATTAAGAAGACTCATATGAAACAAAACAAAACGAAGATGGGAAAAAGAAAAAAAAATCCTGAAAGACAAATTCATTCTAATAGATATGTCTTTCAGGTTTTTTTGATGCACAAATCATAAAACATAAAAAAGATGGAAAAACAAAACCCATCTTGTAATTCCCCAATAACTGAAACCAAAGATAAGGAAACAGTTGAAATGCCAGACAAATAGTTCAAAATCCTAGTTTTAAAAATGATCAATGACCTAAAAGGGGATTTAAACAAGATAAATGAAGTAAGAAAGTCAATTCAGGACTTGGATAAGAAAGTCAGCAGCATGGATGAGACATTCTACAACATAGAGGAGAAATTCAGAAAGGAAATTGAGAGACACAATAAAAGTCAAAATAGACAAGTGGGACTACATCAAACTAAAAAGTTTCTGCATAGTGAAGAGAACATCAAGAAAATGAAAAAGCAACCTGTACAATGGGAGAAAATATTTTCAAACCATACTCCTGGTGAAAGGTGAATACCCAAAATACATAAGGAAGTCATGCAACTCATTAGTCAGAAAAAAAACCCAACAACCCTGATAGAAAATGAATCAAGGAATTGAACAGAAATATCTCCAAAGGCACACAAATGGCCTACAGATACATGAAAAGGTGCTCAACATCACTGATCATTGAGGCAGGTAAAACCATAATGAAATAGAACTTTATACCCATCAGGATGGTTATTGCATTTAAAAAGAAAATTCAAAATGTAACAAATGTTGGCAAGGGTGTTGAGAAAAGGGAAACCTTGTATGATGTTGGTAGGAACATATGGTAAATTGGGGCAGCCATTGTAGAAAATAGTATGGCGCACCTTCAAAAATTTAATATGGAATTGCCACATAATCCAATTTTCCACTTATGGCTACTTATTCAAGGAATTGAAATCAGAATCTCAAAGACATATTTGCACTTCTGTGTTCATTGGAGACTTATTCACAGTAGTCAAGATATGGAAACAAATCAAAATGTTCATTGACAGATACATAGGTAAAGGACATGTTTTCTAGGCACAATGGAATGCTGTCCAGCCTTCCAAAGGAAAGACACTCTGCCCTTTGTGACAACATGGATGGACTTGGAAGACAACGCTAAATGAAATAAGGTGTACACCCAAAGACAAATACTGTTTGATCTGACTTACATGATGAACCTTAAACAGAAGCAGAGAGTAGGATGGTGGTTACTGGGCATAGAGGGAGAGAGATATGGGGAGATGTAAGTCAAGGAGCACAAATTTTCAGTTATAGAAGATGAATAAGTTCTGGAGATTAATGTACAGCATGGTGACTGGAGGTAACAATACTGTACTGTATGTGTTGTTAGGTGCCGTCGAGTTGGTGTCCAACTCATAGCGACCCTACGTACATCAGATGAAACACTATTGTCAGTGCTTCTCTGCTATTCATGGAGTTTTCAGTGGCGGATTGTTTTTTGGGAGTGGGTTGCCAGGTCCTTCTCCCGTACATACGTAGTAGATCTTAAATTTTTTCACTCTCCCTCACCCCTGAAAAGTACCTATATGAGGTGATGCCTAATTAGCTAATATGCTAATTAGCTAACATGCTAATAATTGGCTAATATGCTAATTAGCTCAATTGTGGTGGTGATTTCACAGTGTGTGTGTGTGGAGTATATATAACAAATCATCAGGTTGAGTACTTTAAATATATATAATAAAAACATAACTAAAAACTCTACAGGCTGGGATTTAGCTCAGTTGGTAGAGCGCTGTGCCGCAGTCTGTGAGGTCCCGAGTTCAATTCCCAGCACCACAAAAATGGGAGAAGGATCTGGCAATCCACTCCCAAGGCAATCCCGAAACAGCCATTGAAAACCCTATGAGGGTAGCTATGAGTCGGATACTGACTCAACGGCACCTAACAACAACAACAACAATAACAAAAACTCTACACCTAAACCCAACCCAACCCAAACCAAAATAGACTCCCAAAACAAAAATTAGATTTGTTTGAATAAATACTATTAATTTATCTGTCCAATATGTTGTGGCAGTTTTCACTAGCATTGTACATGAATTTCCACTTCCTCATGGCTCTGTGGACACTGCCTGTTACCCCTTGAGCACATTTTTGGGGACTGGTTTGTTTTGTAATGATGCATTTCTTTTCATATGTTTGTTGTTCATTGGAAAATTATTCCGCCAACTGATTGCTGTATTCTTTGAGTAATTTTTCTATTGGATTGCTTGTCTTTTTCTAATCAACATGTGGAGTTTTCCTTGTTTAAGATTATCAACCCAGTATCTGTCAAATATTTGCCCAGCCTATCATCTTTGACTTCAGTAATGGGATCTTTTGGGATATGAAAATTAAATACCTTCTTAATAGTTGGTTATGTTGATATTCTCCTTTAGAGCTTTGGATATACTATTTTGCCTCTGAAAATCTCATAAACTCCAAGTGTGTACAAACACTATCCTAGTTTTCTTTTTCCTTTTTTTTTTTCCTTTGCAGTACTTGGGGGTTGAACCAGAGCCTTGAGGATGCTAGGCAATGCTCTGTCACTTAGATATACCATTGGTACCTTTTTAAAAAAAATTTGAAACAGGGTCTTGTTAAGTTGTGCAGGCTGCCGCTGGCCTTAAACTTGCAATCTTCTTGCCTCAACATCCTGAGTTGCTGGGATTATAGGTGTCCACCAGTTTTTGTTTTAATATATTTTAAAAATCATTTATGCTTAAATTGTTAATCTGATATTAAGTTCTGTAATAAGTGTGCAAGTAACATTCAGCTTCATTATTTTCCAGTCAACTATACTCACATTATATATTAAATTATGGTGCTGGAGACAAATATTGAATATAGTATGGACTACCAAAAGAACCAACAGATCTGTCCTAGAAGAAGTACAATCAGAGTGCTCCTTGGGAGTAAGGATGGCTAGACCGTCATGTATTTTGGACATGTTGTAAGGAGGGACCAATCCCTGGGGTAGGACATCATGTTTTGGAGAGTGGCAGGTCAACAAACAAAAAGAAGCTTCTCAAGTAGATGGATTGACATAGTGGCTACAACAATAGACTTAAGCAAAAAAAAAAAAAAGGGTCATATACATGGCAGGGTGTCAGGTAATGTTTTGTTCTGTTGTACATAGAGTGGCCATGAGTCAGCTCTGACTCGATGGCACCTAACAACAACATTTATTCAATAAGCCTTCCTTCTCTACTGGGAATGAAAAAAAAATGCTCACAGTTATTGCACTAGCTATTGTAAAATACATGCATATCCATTCACATGCTTACTAAGAGTACTTCTTTACTCACAAAAATAACACATTTTGAATAATGCATGCAGTTAGGGCAAAAGTGAGACCAGATCTTTAGATCTGTATTACCTTAATATCTTTCTCAATTAGCCATAAGCATTGTGATCTCTGGCCTTTCCTCTACCTTTTATGATCAGTCTTGGGTTTTATTTCACTCTATGTCTTCAATTCCTTTTAAGACCATTTTCTTATTTTACCAATAATGGTATCTTTCATGGCAATGGACTTCACTAGTTTTCCATTGCAACGTGACCTAGAAGTGACTTGCATTTATTTTTGTTTTTCCCAGATTGTACAGGATATTTTTCTCTTAACTTTTTTCCCCCTTCAGTATTAGAGGTTGAACCCAGGGCCTCACTCATGCTAGGCAGGTGCTCCACCAGGGAGCCGCATCCCCAGCCTCTTTTTAATTTTGAGTCAGGGTCTCACTATGTTACAAAGGCTCCCTCTGGCTTTGAGCTCCTGATCCTCCTGCCTCAGTCACCAAGTCTCTGGGACTACAGGGCTTGCCACAGCACCCGGATCTCTTAACTTGTTTTCTGGGGCTCCTTTCTGACCTATGCGCAGCTCCCTGGGTGGGCTCTGTCTCATCCCCTGGAGTTTCAGTTGCCTTTCCCATAACCTCCCACATAACCAAAGGCTTTCTTTTGCTCATTAGCTGTCATTTTTCTTTAGCAAGCCCTGATTAGGAACCTACTATGTGCATGACACACGTTCCCTGCTTTCTGGGGGACCACGGCTGGCTCGCTGGGACAGACATGAAGCCTGCCTGTGGTGAGTGTAGCAAAAGGCACAGGTGTTGCAAGGTGTTTGGGACCAGAGAAGGAAAAGCATTTGACTCTTCTCAATCAGGCCAGGGGAGGCCTCCCAAAGGAGGTGACAGCTGAATGGAGACTTAAAAGATCAAGATTTGTTTGTATTTAGTGATTCCACCTTGGTTACATCCTAAGGAAACACTTGAACATGTACAAAATAAGACAAATATAAGAATGTGCATTATGGAATTGTTTGTAACAGTGAAAATTTGGAAGCAACCTAAATGTCCATAATTGGACAATTGGACAATAGGGAAATGATAAGACAATTATGGAGAAATAATTAGTCCTTAAAACAAGTGAGCCAGAGTGACACGTGTCAGCATAGACAAATCTTAAGAACAAAAGCAAGCTGTAGAAGGATGAATATAGTGTAATATATGTCATTATGAAAACTGAAAATAATACAGTGACTCTGGGGACATATATATACAGAGTAAAACTCTATAGTCATGCCACTTTGGCATCTGATCTCATGAGATCTCGGAAGCTAAGCAGGGTGGGGCTTGGTGAGTACTTGGATGGGAGAATGCCTGGGAATATTTGGTACTGTAGGTTTGGGAGAAGGATCCGGCAGCCCATTCCTGAAACAATCAGCCATCAAAAAACCTATGAATAACAGAGAAGCACTTATAATAGTGTTGGATATGGCACAGTGTTGGCTAGTGTTTCATTCTGTTGTACATAGGGTCACTATGAGTTGGACCTGACTCGATGACACCTAACAACAACAACAACAATATGTAGAGTAAAACAAAGAAGTTTTAATATCATGAATATCAAGAGTAAACACCAATGAATGCCACAGCATCCAGCAGAGTGGTTCTCTGAGGTGAGCAAAGCAGAAGAATAGGACTCAGGAGGAGGAAAAGGGGGTTTTCAATTGTACCTATGATGTTTTATTTCATGAAAAACAATTTAATTGACTATGGCAAAACATTTATATCCCCTAGATATGAATGGTGCATACATTGATGTACTTCAAGTGCACAGAGAATATTAACATTTATTAATCTCTGTCAGTTTGAAGAATTTAATTATGGAAGAATGAACAGGAGTTCTTTAGGTAGGTGAGGTTGGGTACTGTGTGTTTGTTTTAAGGATATTTGTCATTGTGGATTAATTTGAGTGGCTTGGATTCATTTTTGTGTTCTCCTTGGGCTTTTACACAATGTCTTTTAACTTTTTTCCAAGAACCTTTGGGAATCATTTTTAAAAGGAGAGAGAAAGAATATTTCTTTGGGGTGACATTCAGTGGTCCTAAATTTTGCCTTAGGGACTTCTTGAGATCCTGTAGAATTTCTTCATGAGCCACTGTGGAGATAAAAGGATGGGATTAAATAGGTTACATGTCACTACATGCCTGCATACATACCACCATGGCGTCTGATCCCATCAGATTTCTGAAGCTAAGCAGGGTTAGGCCTGGTTAGTACTTGTATGGGAGACTGCCTGGGAACATCAGGTGCTGTACGCTTGGGAGAAGGACTTGGCAGCCCACTCTCCCTCAAAAATTAGCCATTGAAAACCCTATGAATAGCAGAGAAACACTGACATAGTTCTGGCTGGGAATAGCACAGTGTTGGGTAGTGTTTTGTCTCTTGTACCTTGGGTCACTATGAGTTGGACCCAACCTGACGGCATGTAACAACAATGACAACATGCCACTACATAGATGTTCCTCAACTTATGATGGGGTTACATTGTGATAAGTCAATTGTAAATTCAAAATGCATTCAATGTACTGAACCTGCCTAATATCATAGCTGAGCAACACAATACAGTTGTCCCTCAGTATCTGCAGGGGATTGGTTCCAGGACCACCATGAATATAAAAAACTTTGGATGCTAGTGTTCTTTATCTCAGATGGCATGGTATTTGCATGTGACTTATGCACATCATCCTGTATACCTTAAATTATTGCCATGTTCTTTATAATATGCAATAGAATATGAGCCTGCAGCTGTACCTCCCTGGCATCTGATCCTTCGGAAGCTAAGCAGGGTTGGGCCTGGTTAGTCCTTGGATGGGAGACTGCCTGGGAAGATCAGGTATTTTAGGCTTGGGAGAAGGACCTGGCAGCCCATTCCCCCCACCCAAAACAACAACAACAACAACAACAAACCAATCAGCCATTGAAAACCCTATGGATAGCAGAGAAGCAGTGACAATAGTGCTGGGCATGGCACAGTGGCAGGGGGTGTTTTGTCTGTTGTACATAAGATTGTTATGAGTTGGACTTGGCTTGATGCACCTAACAATGAAACATAAATAGCTGTCAAATGGTATTATTTAGGGAATAATGACAAGAAAAGTATGAATATATTCAGTACAGGTGCTAGGATTTTTTTCCCAAATATTTTTAATGCATAGTTAGTCGAATGCAGAGCCCAGGGTATGAAGAGCCCACTGGGCCTTGGATAGTATCAGTTGTTCACCCTTGTAATTGGGTGGCTGCCTGCAAGCTGTGACATCATGACAGAGTATTGTATCACAGACCACTTGTCCAGAAAAGACAAAGACTGAAAATCGCAAGTATGGCTTCTACTGACTGGGTATCATTTTCATGCCATGATGGAGTTGAAAAATTGTAAGTCAAACCATGATAAGTAGGAGACTGTCTGTATTTGTTTGCATATTCATGTTCAAAGAGGCCCTTTGATCAAATATTCTGAGCCTGGGAAAAGAAGTTAAAAACACTTGACTCAGGTGATCGCGTGCCTGGGTTGCTTGCTTTCATCTTTTTACTTTGCAGACACAGACTCACCAAGGTTGCCTTGGGTAAACTTGGACCACAGGGAATCCCTGTTTCTCTCTCCTTCTTTCTGATCTCTTTCCAGCCTTGGCAACCTGGGCTCTTTCTGCGTGTCTTTCGTCTCTCAGGTCTCCTCTCAGAGGTGTCTTCAGTGCCTGTGGGTTTCACAGTCATGGGGCTTCTCTGTGCTGGGCCCCGGCTTCCCTTGTTTTCCTCTATAGTGAAGAACGCGGACTCACTTTGGATTTCTCACCACCATTGGCTCTACCACCTCTTTCCCAAGAGTGCTGCCTGGTTCCTGTTCTTTCTAATCTGCAGACTGATCCCCCTGCTTCTGGCCCTTGCCCTTTACTATCTGTCAAGTATACTCTTCCAAAATAGCTTTCCTCTGGCATCTTCTTATGTATGACCCTCATCCAAAAACCAGGAACCATTTCTCATCTTCAAAATAGAATTTCTTTAAAAACATTTCCTGTCCTAGTCCCATTTGTCTACATAATTTCTCCTTCTCTTGACTTCTCATTTTCATTCTCTCTCACAGTAACTTGGCTCTATCATTTATCTAATATCCAATAATCTGGTCTCTTTAACAGGCAGGTTCTTACATAGTGTTGACTAAGCTTTCTGTGTCTACCAAGGCTGCTAAGCTGTATTCCAACATTTGCCACATAATGCCCCTACATTCAGAATATATTGAATTGGTAATTAAATTATCATTCACAGTTGGCTGTTATGCCATTGTGTGTCCTTTGTCCATGTAAATAAGGTCTATTGAGATTGTAATCTCTTTAGTGTAGGAACAGTGTCAGACATGTTTCACAGTGCCATTTGCTTGTGGGGTCTTAATAAACATTTCCAAGTCATGAGAATAAGTGTTGCTTGTGACATTCATAGTCTAGCAAAGTCTTACTGCTCTTGGTGCATCCAGAGAATCAACAAACTCTGGGATAAATTTCCTTACAAAGGAAGTAATGAATGTAAAATCTCTGCATTATAAGTGCAATTTGACCTTGTTTCTCCAACTAATCAGTAAATAATGTGACTCGGGCTACTTTGAAATTTTCTAGCTTTCAGGAATCATCATTTAAAACCTTTACATTACACAGAATGTATTATGGATGTTTTCATGATTCTTGACTATAAAATATGGTCCTTTGGCTGCCTAGAATAAAGTCCCCCTTGACATTACTGATTAGTATATTAAAACCACCAAACTAACATGGATTTTATCAGATACCATGTTTAATACACCTTAAGGCTAGAATGCATTTCTTAGATGGCTTAATGGACAAAAAAGTTTGTCTATAGGCATAATGTCTGTCAGTTATGCCAATGTAAGTCCCTTCCTTCCACCTTCCTTCCTGTCCCCCATCCCTTTATTCCTATTAGGCAAAGAGATAGAGCTGGGTTCTGCTACTCCCCTTTTTGTATGAGCCATAGGGGGTACTAGGCCTGGCATGTCCTCAAAAAGAAGTGTGATATGGGCATAAAGACCTTGATTACGAATTCATCATAGATGAATTTGGGTGCCACCTACATCTGTAGCTCCACTCAACCTAATATATGGCCACAGAAGATGTGGCAAGAATTTCAAATCAGTGGCCACAAACACATTTTACTCTGCCCACTTAACATTAAGATATAATTTATAAACAATAAAATTCTTCTGCTTGTGTATAATTGTACCAATTTTGAAAAATGCATATAGTCATGTTACCGCCACAGCAATCAAGATGTAAAATAGTTTCATCGTTCCAAAAAATGCCCTGTGCTCCTTTATGTTGTTGTTGCTGTTAGGTGCCCTTGAGTTGGTATCTGACTCATAGCGACCCTGCATGCAACAGGGGAAACACTATCGTCAATGCTTTTCTGCTGTTCATAGGGTTTTCAATAGCAGATTGATTTTTGGTAGTGGGTTGCCAGTCCGTCTCCCAAGCCTACAACACCTGGTGTTCCCAGGCGGTCTCCCATCCAACAACTAACCAAGTCTGACCCTGCTTAGCTTCTGAGATCTGATGGGATCGGATGCCACAGGGGTATGGCTGCAGGTGTGCTCCTTTATAATCATTCCTTTCTCCCACCTTCAGACTCTGGCACCCCCAGTCCGATTTTTTTTTTTTAGATTAAGAGTTGTTGTATTTCCTAGAGAATTATACAGTAGAATTGCTAAGTTAAATGCATATTTTAATTAAAAAAACGTTTAACCTGAGATGAGCTTTTTGATTTTTTTCTATCATTGTTTACATTTCATTAATATCAGCCTTTCTTTTCATTAATGTTTTTTTCAGTACTCGCGGGCTGAATCCAGGGCCTTGTGCATACTTTATATTCATGCACTACTACTGAGCTACCACCCTTTTTTAAACTTTTTATCTTCAGACAGGGTCTCACTAAGTTATGCAGGCTGCCTCTGCCTCCTGAATTGCTAGAGCTACACGTGTGTGCCATGGCACCTGGCTTTTTTTTTTTTTAATTGGAAATTTTTAATGTACACCTTAATGTGATTCATTCTGACATGCTTTTCATTGTGACATTTCCATATATGCATTTTGTTGTACATTACACAGATAAGTTCCCCCTTACCCTCTTGTGCACTTCTCCCCCTGACCCACCCCCCCACCAAAGACTTCTCTTCCATTTGTTTGTCTTTTTATGGTAATAGTTTTCTATATATCCTTGGGTTCCAATTATGTTTAAATCAAAGCTTTTTCTGTAGTGAACTTTCTTTTTAAATTGTCAGTACTATTACATGAATTTTCTAGTCCATCTATATTAATACCATTCTTTGGTATTTTTGGTGTTATTATAATTATTTCCAGGACTATGAAAGTTGAGACCCTGAGGTCATCCCCTCCCCCATTCCTCATTCCTCCTTGTTCCTCCTCTTCTGCTTCTCCTCTCCCAGGACTTCCTCCTCTTGCTAGATCCCTCCCTCCTCTTTTTGCGTTCCCAGACTCGAAATGGTACATCTTATATAACTCCATGTATGCGACAGTCTGGAAACAGCATGTAAGATAATAGCATTTTGAATCTGGCTGCTTTCATTTAGCATATTGCATTTGAGATTCATTTATGTTGCTAAGTACACCCATAGATCTTTCCTTTTTTACTGCTGTGTATTAATTGTATGATATACTGCAGTTCATCTCTTCATTTCAAAGGTGAATTTCCAGTTTGTGGCAATTATGAATAAAGCTGCTATAAGCCATTCAAGCACAGGTTTTGTGTGAACATGGATCTTGATTTCTTATGCATAAATGCAATGGTGTGAGGTTGCTGGGGTATATGGTAGGGAGGTTTACTATGTTTTTCATTCTCATCAGCAATGAAAAATGACAAGTGCTTTGGAAGACAGCTTGGCTGTTTCTTAGGAAACTAAACATACTCTTACCATATGATCTAGAATGCCCTCCTTGGTATTTACCTAAAGGAGTTGAAACCTTACATCCATACCAAAATCTGCACATAGATGTTCATAGAAGCTTTATTCACAAATGCCCAAACTTAGAAACAGCAAAGCTGTCCAGTCTCAATTCTTTGAGATTTTCTATGTAGGCAGTCACGTTGCCTATGAAGAGTGAGTTGGATTTCTTCTTATTGCAATATGTATGTTGTTATTGCCTGCGGCTATACCACTGTGGCATCCGATCCGATCAGATCTCAGAAGCTAAGCAGGGTCGGGCTTGGTTAATTGTTGGATAGGAGACCGCCTGGGAACACCAGGTGCTGTAGGCTTGGGAGAAGGGCCTGGCAGCCCAGATAAAACCAGTCTGCTATTGAGAATGCTATGAAATAAAGCAGAGAAGCACTGACAATAGTGTTTCACCTGTTGTACATAGGGTTGCTCTAAGTCAGACACCGACTTGACGGCACCTAACAACAACATTTTTATTGTTTTATTGCCCTGGCTAGAACCTTTGGGATGATGTTGAATATGAGTGGTGAGTGTTGACCTTGCTTTTTTTCTCAAGCTTAAGGGAAAGCATTGAGTCATTTATCATCCAGTGTGATATTAGCTATAGAGGTTTGGAAGATGCCCTTTATGAAATTGTAGAAATTCTCTTCTGTTCCTAGTTTTCTGAGTTTTGTCTTTTAACCAGGATCAGGTGTTGCATTTCGTCAGTGTTTTTCTGCATCTATTGAGATGACCATATATTTTTCCTTCTTTCATCTGCTGATATGATAAATTATATTGACTGATCTTTAAATATTGAATCAATCGTGCATTCCCCAAGATAAATCCCATTTGGTCATGATCATTCTCTTTTAATACATTGATAGGTTCAAATTTACAGACTGCTGTTGAGAATTTTTGTGTCTATTTCAGTTAGGGGTATTGATTGGTAGTTCTTTCCTTGCTCAATTCCCCATCTGTTCAGGCAGGCTTTCCACCTTTTACATGAGAGCTGTTAGCATATTAAATACAATTATTTAAAATGTCATGTTTTATAGTTCCAACACCTGGGTCATACATGAGTCAGGTTCTGTCAATTGCTCCCCCCGCTTTGCTTGTTTATGTGTCTCATCAATACTATCTTGTGGTTTCATTTTCTTCCCTTGCTCATGGATGTATCCCACAATTTTTGGTTGAAAGCTGGACAACCTGTATAAAAGTCTAACATATGCATGTCATACATCTTTTTTTCCCCTAGACTCTTAATGTATGTGTGAGCATATGTGAGTCAGTCTAATCTGTACTTGTTAAGGGTTTCATTGTTGCCATGGTTACTCTCACCATAGACTCCCAATTCCTCCAGCATTAATTTGTGTTTAGGTTGTGGCTAGGCTTCTGGAAGTTTTTTCCCCAATGCTTTTGTTCCATCCTAAGCTTTACGCTTTTTTTTTCTGTGAGCCCATACCTCGAAGAGTTTCTCACTTCAAGCTCTTGCTTCTCTGCTAGATTTTGCTGCTCTATTCTTTCTAGCCTGGTGTTAGGAAGGTGGGATGGGGAATGATCTCTGTTTTCATGGGTTGACTTCAGTCTTAGGCAGGTTCTGAGTCCCAGGTCTTGGGCCTGGGGACTTCATAGTCATCCTGTCCCTTTCAACATCAGACTTGTTTAATGGCTTGGGCCTGTGGATGTTCCCTGTCACTGCTCCAGAGATAGAGATTTTTTTCCTCTTCCCTCTTCCCAGCTGCAGTGTGTCTCTACCTGAGCCCTGTGGAAGGCTGGGCCTGTTGCTCTTCTCCAAAAGCCTAAAGTTTTAATTCCATCAGGGACAGAGGGGCGAAGATTCTGGATTGGACTTCATGCTTTTCTTACAGTAGCAACTTCTCCCCTTTTCCAGGTGCATTTGCTTTGGTCTCCCACTTTACCCCTTGTAGAGCTCCCTCCCAGTGAGAGCTTCGAAGCACCTGTGAATATGAGTGGATTTCCCTTGTGTCCATGACTCCCAGGAGCCCTTTTATCACATGTGCGCACTCTCAGCCTTTGGCCATTGGTTAAAGAGTTTGGGTGAATCTTTCTTACCAGCTTATGTGGTGCTTCATGTCTACCCCAGGTAAGCCAGTGCTCATGTCCTGTTTCTTTTTGGCAATACCTATCTTTCCTTTGGTTTCAGGCTACCACTTTGCCCTGCAGTCTCAGCTTTCTCATAGATTTAAGAAAAACTGAATGAAATTCTATGAAAAAAAATTTTTCATAATATGAAAAATTATGACTCAAATTATCAAATGTTATCTGTCTCTGCTTTCATTTTAAGGGTGGTGGGAACGTTCTATCTTTCCATATCTTAAGTCTAAGCTGGGATTCAGCATGTATTACTAATGGAACTTCAAATCCTCTCCTACATATTTCCTACTTAATGCAAATTATTTACAACTTATTATAAAATGGATTTAAGAATTTTGTTTGTCTTAGCCATTTTGCTAAGAAGGCCAAAATTCAATCAATATACAAATATGGACTAAAGTGAAAGCCTGTGTCTATTATGGTCTTTTTGTTGTTAGGTGCCGTCGAGTCAGATTCGATCCTTACAGGGTTTTTAATGGTTGTTTTGGGATTGTTTCAAGAGTGGATTGCCACGTTCTTCTCCTGGTTAAGGTATTGTTGTTGTTACGTGCTGTCAAGTTGGTGTCTGACTCATGGAGACCCCCATAGGGTTTTCAGTGGCTGACTGTTTAGGGATTGCTTGGGAGTAGATTGCCAGGCCTTTCTCCCATTTTTGCCTTGCTGGGAATTGAACTCGGGACCTCAGAGACTGCAGCATAGCACTCTACCAACTGAGCTAAATCCCAGCCCAGTTAAGGTATTAGGTAGCACATATTAAGGTGAGAGCCATTTCCACTGGATTGGAAATAGTGCCTGAAATGCTGTGCTGAAAAGGGTTGTGAGATAAATATGAATTTGGTGTCTGATTGGTGATGTCTGTTATGAACACAGCATGGCCAAGATGGAGCTCTTATGGCATACAACTGGGAATGGAGAAAGTTAGGATGAGATGAGAAATTTCTCTAGAGAAGCAATAGATATAGTTCTCAACCAAATAAAAACTAAACAAAACATACCTTCCACAAACACAAAAACACCTGGCAGTCTAGTTGGAGAGGAATAGTGTGAATGGGTAGAGCCATTGCAGAGAGTATACAGTGAAAGTTTAAACCACGCAGGGAGAGAAAGGTGAGAGATTTCGGGAAAGGTTTTCAGTTACCTTGGAAGGCATAGTCACCCAGAAGGAAGGCTCAGCAGCCCAGTCTCTTCCAGGAACGTGGGGTCAGTTCTGAGGCTGCTGAATTTTGGTAACGGTGAATTTACAGGTGGCCATGTCCCATGCAAAGGAAAGGCCACCAGAGGAAGTTTGGGCTGGCACCATCCTCAAACAGTGGATAGCTCAAAGCAGCAAGAGGAGCCAGGCGTGGTGGTGTATGCCTGTAATCCCAGCGGTTTGGGAGGCCGGGGCAAGAGGAATGTAAGTTCGAGACCAGAGGCAGTATGCGTAACTTATCGAGACCCTGATTCAAAAAAGTAAAAAAAAAAAAACAAAACAAAAACCAAATGGGCTGGGGGGTGCAGCTCAGTGGTCCAGCACTTGCAAAGCATGCAAGTGTGAGGCCATGGGTTCAACCCCCAGTACCCTCCCCCCCCAAAAAAAAAACAAGAGGAGAAGAGCTGACTGAGGGGGGAAGCACAGAGGAAGAAGGAAGTGAGGACGTGGGCTAGTTAGTCAGGACAGCTGTGCTTAGAAGGGTGGAGGAGCGGCAGGTGAGGTGGATGGAGCTGTCATGGCTACAAAAGAGGGGCATCACAGACACCTGCTCACACTTCAGTGCCTGGCGCCCTCCCTGTTCTGCTGTGGCTTCCTAGTTCTTCCGTGGGCAAACTAACGTATCTTCTCCTTTGTTCTGTGGCTCTTTGTTCATACTCTGTGTAATACTTACTCCATTACATCATTTTGTTTGTGTGTGTTGACCAGCTTTTTTTTTTTTTTTTTTTTTTTTGCAGTACTAGGGGTTGAACCCAAGGCCTCACGCTTGCATGCTTTGCAAGTGCTGGACCACTGAGCTGCACCCCCAGCCCATTTTTTTACTTTTTTGAGACAGGGTCTCGCTAAGTTACGCAGACTGCCTCTGATCTCGAACTGGCGATCCTCTTGCCTCCGCCTCCTGAGCTGCTGGGATTATAGGCCTGAGCCACTGCACCTGGCCGGGCACTGACCGACTATTTTGTAAATGATGTGAGGCCTTGGGTTGCATCTCACCACCTCTCACCGTTGACTCACAGAGCTCTGCGTGCCATTTATGCTTGGGCGGTGCTGGTGGAGTTGACTTTAAAAGCGAAGTATCTGGTAAGGGGACAAGTGAAGAGGCTTGTGTTTGAGAAAAATGAACTGAATGGACTTTCAAGAGAGCTGTTTCAGCCGGTGATAGAGACTGTTGTGAAGTTCTGGTCTTCTAGTTTATGGGTTTTAGAAACCATAGTGATATGGTTACTGCTTTGAATTATCTCATTGCAACCTTTGTATTAAAGCTGAAAGTATTCACATCTGGTTTGAAAGTGCAGTGATTAAGGATACTAATGGACTTTAAATTTCTCTTTAAGAAAATGTTAGAAACAGAAGACATAAAAATTTTGATATGTTATGAGCACTGTAGTAAAGATACAAATGAACATCCGTGTGTAACTGTGGAAGGAGGGAATATGCCCTGCTGGTTAGGATTATGAGAGACACAGTACAAAGATTAAAATGGTTTCAAAGGTAAGCTGCCCCCCAGGTTGAGCTCAGTTGGGAGAGTGCTGCTCTGGGCTCTCTGCATCCCTGGGTTTGATCCCTGTTGTTGTTGTTGTTAGATGCCCTTGAACTGGTGTCCAACTCATAGCAACCCTACATACAATAGGTAAGACACTACTGTCAGTGCTTCTCTGCTATTCATAGAGTTTTCAATGGCAGGTTGATTTTTTTTTTTTTTTTTTGAGGGGGGAGTGGGTTGCTGGGTCCTTCTCCCAAACCTACATCACCTGTTGTTCCCAGGCAGCCTCCCATCCAAGTATTAACCAGACCCGACCCTGCTTAGCTTCTGAGATCTGACGGGATTAGATGCCACAGTGCTACAGCTTTGATCTCTAGCACCCCAAAAATGGGAGAAGGACCTGACAGCCCATTCCTGAAACAGCCCTGAAACAATGAGCCATTGAAAACCCTATGAATAGCAGAGACACACTGACATAGTGCCAGGCATGGCATAGTGGCCGGGTAGTGTTGCATTGTATTGCACATGGGGTTGCTATGAGTCAAACCCAACTCAACACCACTTAATAACAGAGGTAAGTTAAACCCAAGAATTTTTCCCATTTGGTGGTGGTTTGATTTGAGATACTACTGCAGTGGAGGAAACAGAGACTGACTTCTCCACCCTGTGCCAAGAACCTCTCCAGCATTGCTGACTCTCTTCTCCCATGCTCAGACACAGCAAATTTCTCCTACCTCGAAAACACAAGCCAAGTTACCCTGGGTCTTTGGTTCTCCTCCATCTCCTTCTTCCCCTGGGCCCCATATCTGGTCAAATTTTTGGAAGGAGTGTCCTATACTTGATGTCTTCACTTCTTTGGGGGAAGAGGCCAGGATAGAGGTTGTACTCAAGGCCTCATGCATGCTCAGCCAAAGTCCTCACCTTTTAACTTGAAAAAGCCAAGTGCCATGTTTGGTAGTAGTCCATACCTATAATCCCAGCACTTGGGAGGTGAGGCAGGAGAGTCAAGAGTCTGAAGGCAGCTTAGGATACACAGTGAGTTCCAGGCCAGCCTGGTTAGATAGCAAGACCTTGAAAAAGCCAAAAAACTAGACTAAATAACTTTTCAGAGATGGTTTAATCTTCACAGCTAAGTGATCCCAATATATTTTTAAGGTTCAGCAAGATACTTGGATATAAAATGACTTTTTAAGAATAGACTCCCAACTAGGTACCATGGTGCACATCTGTGATCCCAGCGACTTGGAAGGCTGAGGCAGGAGGATGGCAAGTTTGGAGCCAGAGGCAGCCTGCGCAACTTAGTGAGACCCTATCTCCAAAAATAAACTAAAAGGGGCTGAGGGTGCAGCTCAATGGTAAAGCACTTGGCTAGCAGGGGTGAGGCCCTGGGTTCAAACTCTCAGTACTGGGGCTGAGGGTGACGAACAGACTCCCAGTGTGGGTAGCTGATAGGAAAATCTGGTGGTGAGGACACACAGACACAAGGGAAACATCTGATCTGCAGAGGAATAACTTTATTTGGAAACTTTATTTGGAAAGTAATGAGAGGGGATGGGAAAGGACCCCCTACCCTTCCAGCATTATCAGAGGAGGGAGGGAAGGGCTACTACTGTGCCCAGGTGATTGAGGCTGAGAGTTTTATGGGACTGGAAGGGCCTTTATCTTAATATTGGTGAAAAAAGTTTCCTTGGAGGAAAAGGAGGGAGGGAGAAGTTTGGGAAGTTAGAATCTCAGGAACTCTCAAGCTTTGGGGGCTAGTATGCCTTTCCATTTTTGATTATCTGGTGATCTCTGTCACCTCAGGACCTTGACCTCTGTTAGGGGAGGGGCTCTTTATTCCCTCAGTAGCAACAAATGATCATTTGTATTAAAATATGTAATTTCTAAAAATCTAAAACTTCCTGCTGGTCTAATTTCACAGTTGAACATTGTGTCTAAATTAGGCATTAAGAAGAGGTTGACGTTGAAGGCAACTAGAAATAATTATGCTCTGGCTATAATGTAGTTTAACAAAAATGTTACGAGTTTAAGACATTTGCAATTACACAATTAAATAAGAACTTAAGAAATGTCAACTCTTATGTATTAGTTAACATTGATGACAGAAAGATTCACAGGGGAATAAATAGAATTTGCATTTGGCTAAATGATAGAGTGGCACTAAGGGGGAAAAGTGAAAGCTGTTTGCTTGGAGTGCTTTCCAACAAAAATTGATACTTCGGATTCTGAAGAAGCCTGATTTTGTGTTTTTCAATATTAGATACTGACAGGGCATGGTCTCAAGACAGGACTCTATAATTAGAATTTTGGAATCATGGGTAGATCCTTTAAAAATATTGTTGTTGTTGGGTGCTGCCGAGTTGGTGTCCAACTCATAGTGATCCTACGTATAACGGTGAAACACTATTGTCAGTGTTTCTTTGTTATTCATAGGGTTTTCAGTGGCTGATTGGTTTTTGGGAGTGGGTTGCCAGGTTCTTCTCCCAAGCCTATAGCATGTGGTGTTCCCAGGTGGCCTCTCATCCAAGTACTAACTAGGCCCAACCCTGCTTAGCTTCTAAGATCTGATGGGATTGGACGCCATAGTGGTACGCTGTGGGCATTAAAAATATTGTTGTTGTTGTTGTTAGATGCTGTTGAGTTGTGTCCTATTCATATGATCCTTATAGGGTTTTTAATAGGTGATTGTGTCAGGATTGCCTTGGGAGTGGATTGCCATGTCCTTCTCCTATTAATTTGTTGTTGTTGTTGTTGTTAGGTGCCATCGAGTCGGTACCCGACTCATAGCGACCCTCATAGGGTTTTCAATGGCTGACTGTTTTAGGATTGCCTTGGGAGTGGATTGCCAGGCCCTTCTCCCATTTTTGCGGTGCTGGGAATTGAACCCGGGACCTCAGAGATGGCAGTGCAGCGCTCTACCAACAGAGCTAAATCCCAGCCCATTAATGTTAGCATATATTAATTATATATGGTAGACTTCATTGTGACATTTTCATACATTCATGTAATGTACTTTGGTCAGATTTAACTATGGGTAGATCTTAATTCTGAAACTAGTAGGGCTCCAAATTCGTGTTTTTCAGTAATGGCCTTTGGGATTCCCCATAGGAAGCAAGACTTAATTTTTACTTTTCCATGTTGTTATGGTTTGAATATAAAATGTCACTCATAGGGTCATGTGTTTGAATGCCTGGTCCACAGCTGGTGGCACTATTTTGAGAGCTTATGAAAACTTTGTGAGGTGAGAAGTAGGTTACTGGAGGTGAGCTTTCAAAGGCATAGAGTCCAAAGGGGCCCAACTACAGATTGAGCTGGTAGTAGAACTTGACATTGTCTGCCTGGTGCTAGTTTCTCAGGCATGCAGAATGCAAGAGTTATGTGGTCATGGAGTCTTCTGTCAAGCCTCCAGAGGAAAGCCTGTGAGGCCAGGCAATGTGTAGCAGGATCAGATTCCCCATAGGGAACCTCTGAGAGGGCAATGCATGGGGCTGTAAAGGTGAAGACTTTGCTGCAGCGGAGACCCGAGGATGTTGAAAATGCCAGAAATGTAGAATATCTGCCAAGGAAAGCTGCCAGCAAGGAGTGAAGCCAGCCCAAGAGAGGCCATGTGGGCTACCAATACCAAGGCCATAGTGTTGGGGCTGTCCAAGCCTGCTGGGGCTCACATTGCCCAACCATGTGCCCACGATACTGGACATGGAGCTGCAGGCTTTAATGTCTGCCCTGCTGGGTCCCATCTCTCCTTTCTCTGCCCCCCATTCTTATTTTTTGGAATGAAAATATTCACTCTGTAAAGTAAAAAAGTTATATACTTATAACACACAATGGCACAGAGTAAATATTCCCATTTGGGCTTTTAAATAATGTTGGAATGCTTAAGACTTTGGAAACTTTTAGAGATAGACTTAAATGAATTTTGCCTCATGAGATGGCCATAAGTCTCTAGGCACCAGGAGCAGAATGTTATGGCTTGAACATCAAAAAGTCCCCCATAGACTTATGTGTTTGAATGCATGGTTTCTAGCTGGTAGTGCTATTTTGTGAGGTTATGAAAACATTCGGAGGTAAGACCTACATGGAAGAAGTAGGTCACTGGGAGTGGCCTTTGAAGGTTGTTATACCTGTCCTCCAGTTCCTGTAAGCTGTCTCTGTTTTCTGTCTGCTGTGATGTGAAAAGCTGTCTTCTACTACACACTCCCACTGCCATGAGGTCCTGCATAAGCATATGAGACCAAATGAGCATTGACTAAACCCTCTGAAACCATGAGGCAGAGTAAACCTTTCCTTCCTTATGCTGGTTTTTTTTTTTTTTTTTTTTTGTTGGTCAGGTATTTTTGTCACAGTGATGCAAAAGTAAGCAATATGCATGAATATTAGGGATTTCAAACACACACGCACACACACACACACACACACACACACACACACACACACACACACACCACTTCTCTCTCTCTTCCTGTCTAAGTGGTTTAGAGAAGGCAACAGGCCCTTTCTCCACAAAATGGTTGACTCCTTTTACTAAAATGTTGCCTGGGATGTAAGATGGGAGCTATTATATAGAGCTATGTAGTTGTATACTGAATATCAATAAGAAGGTTGAAAAAAGACTCCATGGTCTAACTGTGTTGTTGTTGTTAGGTCCTTTGAGTCAGGTCCAACTTATAGCAACCCTATGTACAGTTTTCAATAGCAGATTGTTTTGGGAGTGGGCTGCCAGGTCCTTCTCCCTAGCCTGCAGCACCTGGTATTCCCAGGTGGTCTCCCATTCAAGGATTAACTAGGCTGACCCTGCTTAGCTTCCGAGATCAGATGGAATCACATGCTAGGGCAGGACAGTTGCAGATGGTCTAATGATGTAGCGCATGATAATTATGATGTCTCTGGAGTATGCAATATGGCTGCTCTCTGAAAGGTGTGCAGTGAAGATAAAAATGGAGAATGAGCTCCTTAGAGGGTGGGCTGATGAATGTAACTATAAAATAAAATTAAGTTCATGATATCTGCTTATAAGATTTTAACTGTCATAGAAGGGGTTTAGGGCTGCAACCATACCACTGTGGCATTTTATCCTGTCAGATCTCAGAAGCTAAGCAGGGTCAGGCCTGGTTAGTACTTGGATGGGAGACTGCCTGGGAACACCAGGTGCTGCAGGCTTGGGAGAAGAACCTGGCAACTCACTCCCCCAAAATCAGTGATTGAAAATCCTATGTATAGTACAAAAACACTAACAATAATGTTTCACCTGTTGTAGGTAGGGTTGTTATGAGTCGGACCCTGACTCAACGGCACCTAACCACAACAACAACATGCAGGGGTTTCAAGGACCCATTATCAGGCTGATGTGGATGTTATTAACTCACATGAGAAGGACAGGGATTATCTTTAAAGACTGACCTGAAATGGGCTGCCATGGTCATGTCCTTCATCACTTATTTAGGGATCATGTGCCATGTGCCAAATGCTGTGTTAGGCACACTTAGATTTCTCACTGAGCTGATACTGGACTAATTCTATAGTTGATTCAGGGATCTGGAAAGCCATAATAGAAGAATCACCACTATAATATAAGAATTGCATTGAAATGTACAATTGAATATGAAAAAACTTAATAGATATATGGCAATTAGTTTCTTAAGGAGTGGAATTTCTATTTATCTCTTCAAGTGGTGCTGAAGAAAGTATGTGGCTGCAGTATGTTTTCTTTTTTCAGTAGATGCCAAGTTGCTAAGTGAAGTAAAGTGGACTTTGGCTCCTGTGGATGCAGAATGGCTTGTGTGACCTCTGGAAGTCCCTTTGGTTAAGCTCAATGGTTTAATGATTCTTTGGCTCAGGACCAAACTCACATAATGTTCAGATCATAAGCCTCCAATGTTAGTTTTAAATTTAGCCCAGACTTACGGAATCATTACCCACCCACCCTTCCTTCCTTCCTTCCCTCCCTCCCTCCCTCCCTCCCTCTTTCCTTCCTTCCTTCCTTCCTTCCTTCCTTCCTTCCTTCCTTCCTTCCCTCTCTCTCTTTTCTTTCTCTTTCTCTCTTTCTTTCCTTCCTTCCCTTTACCTTCTTTCTTTCTTTCTTTCTTTCTTTTTCTTTCCTTTTTTCTTTCTTTTCCTTTTACCTCCACCCCCTTCCTTTCTTCCCATTACTAGGGAGTTGAACCCAGAATGTTTCTCAAGCTGGGCAACTGCTCTACTACTGAGCTACTTGCCCCAGACCACATTCAAAAAAATATTTCTTTGTGCTAAATTGCACAGACTGCCTCTGGCCTTTGAACTAAATTGTACAGGTTGCCTCAGCTTCTGAAGTTGCTGGGATTACAGATGGGCACCATGGCGCTCAGCCCATCCCTTCTTTCAATTCTTAAAATGTAGACAACTTTTCGACTGAGATAGAAACTAGCAGCCCACAAAGCTGAGAGGACTACCGTTTAGTATTAAAATAATTCAACCACCACTGAAGGGCATAGTGAGGCAGGCCTGAATCCCAGCATTCTGGAGGCTGAGGCAGGGGAGGGCTGCAAATTTCAGCCTGGGATACTCTGTATCAAAAGAAAAAAGAAAGACCACCAAATTATTGTGATGTATTAAGTAGTTTATGTATTGGGTAGTTATATTTAGTTGGGAGAAAGCTTCTAAAGAGTTAAATTAATTTTTTTATTGGGAATTTTTAATGTACACCTTAATATGATTCATTCTGACATGCTTTTCATTGTGACATTTCCATATATGCATTTTTAAAGAGTTAAATTAATTTTCATAGGATTTTTTTTTCTGATAGTTTTCTAGTCCAGATTTTAAAGGTAGAAAAAACTGAATTTGATTCCTGACTTCACTTACCAGCTTTGTTATGAGAGTAAGTACAATTATAGGGATGTTTGACATTTTAAAGGAGCTTATTATGGACCAGCCACTGGGATAAGTGTTTAACATATTACTTAATTTATTTCTTATAATGACTGTGAGGTAGGCACTTTTATAATCTCCATTTTACATTTGTAAAGAACAAGGCTTAGAACCTCCACATAACCCCTATGCTATATGGATCCCTCATGAGAGTAAACTTGCTTCTTTACTTCTGGATAAGGAACAGCTTAAAACCTTAGAGCAGTTAAGATCTCAGACTTTGGAGACAGATGGCTTGGATTGATGTCTTTCTTAGCCACTTACTAACTGTGGAAGTTATATGAACTTCTTGTGCTTTAGTTATGGGAACAAGAATAGTAATTTTACCTCTTAAGATGATTGAGAGATTTAACTGAGAGAATAGTTATAAAGTACCTAGAGTCTAGTATTTGGGATGTATCAAAAAATGTCAGCTACTATTAAAGTTGTTGTTAGGGTCCCTATGAGTTGGACCCAACTCAACAGCACCTGTGTACAATGCAGTGAAACACTGTCTAACACTGTGCCATGCCCGGCACTCTTGTCAGTGCTTCTCTGCCATTCATCGAGTTTTCAATGGCTGATTTTTTTGGGGTGGAGAGTGGGCTGCCAGGTTCTTCTCCCAAGCCTACATCATCTGGTACTCCTGGAGGTCTCCCACCCAATTACTAAGGAGGCCAGAGATCTGACGAGATCAGACACAAAGGGGCTATGGCTGCATGTACTATTAAAGTTAGCAAGGCATAGATAGTAGCAAGGCAAAGATAATATCTTCTGGGATTGGCTACTAGCAATAGAACTTGCACATTAACTTATACTAAGCTGTGAATGATTGGTACTAGAGCTGTCTGAGTTGAAGTGCACTGAGTGAGTACATGGCACCCTTGCCAGAAGGCTGAGTACCTTGCTTGTTTTTACAAGTTTCTGTCCCTCATGTCCCAGACACCATTTGCCTATTCGCTTGTGCTCTCCCTGGGTTGGGTCCATGGGCCCCTTTCTCCTATAGGCTGTTGCTTGTAGAAGGTGGTCACAGGAAGGACATGGGCATAAGCAAACTTGAGCAACTGCAGAGTGCGCTGGGTGATGAGCGTGGAAAGGCGAAACAAGTCACTCTGCATGTCTGCACTCATGGGTCCACATTTCTGCCCCAAGGGAGACAGGGCTTCTGTGACAACATCTCCTACTCTATTTCTGGACTTTGTCTTTCAAGGGTTAAGAAGTAGATTTGGCAGCAATGGGAACATGTGGACTCCAGGGCCCGAGGAGGCTTGTGAGCATGTCATAGCCCGCTTCCCTCTCCAGAGAGACTCTGTGCCCAGCACCTCTCCTGAGGTTCTTCTCTCCCTTTTCCTGGTCAGGAGCTGCAATCAATCTGGCGAACCTTTGGGCTGCTTTCTTGGAAGTGAAAAGGACTGTTGCCTGTTACTTTCCGTGTCCCTGGAAGAAGGGGAGGGGACAAGGAGAAGTCAAGCTGGAGGGGGGACAACTGGCACATGCAGATTGAGGCTGCCTGGGGATGGTCCAGAGCCTTCCCTGTGCATTGGTGGGGACTCTTGAGGCCCCTCTGAGGTGGCTGTTTTCATGTCCAGTGTGTAGCCAGGCTTCTCAGCCTTGGCACAGCTGCCATTTTGGGCAAGATGATGCTTTGTTGTGGAGGTAGGGACTGAGCACTGTAGGGTAACAGCATCTCTGGCCTCTCCCTACAAGATGCCATGAGCATGGCCATAAAAATGTCCCAGACATGGTCAAATGTTCCCCATGGAGCAAAATTGCTCCTGCCTCTGAGAAGCCCTGGCATGGTGGGCAGCAGTCCTTGACAATGTGGTCTGGGTTTTCAGTGGTGTAGCATGAGATGGGCTGATGGTCTTGGTGTGAGCCTGAGAACTCATTCGACAAGTCCCTTGATATTCGGCAGTGTTTGTCCAGATATCCTGCTTTGTGTATGTTTGTATTGGGAGAGGAAAATTGGGGTGGGAAAAGGATGAGCAACATATGGGGGTAAATGGGGAGAGAATGAGTGCAAAATATAGATTGAGATTCTGTGAAAACTCTGTAGTGAGCCTCACTGTACTGCATGCAATTAAAAATCGTAGTATACCTCATCAGTATGTACAATTATTTCTACATTTTTTAGTAAAATGTTTGAGGAGATGGAAGCATCAGCAATCCTGCTTTGATGATTGCATAGTACATATATGAAATGAATTATCCCTCTGTAAGTGGGCTGGGGTTTAGCTCAGTTGGTAGAGTGCTGCTCCACACTCTGAGGACCTGGGTTCAATCCCCAGCACTGCAAAAATGGGAGAAGGACATAGCAACCCATTCCCGAAACAATCAGCCATTGAAAACTCTGAGGTTTGTGATGAGTTGGACCCAATTCAATGGCACCTAACAACAACAGCCCTGTAATATGTATAATCAAAATACTTAGTAAAAGATAAAAAGTAGGGTCTTTGGGAAATGATTAAAATGAGATAAGATCATCAGGGTGGAGTCCCTATGATTGAAAACTGCTGGCCTAAAAGGAGAAAGAGAGAGATCAAGATATACCTGTGAAAGGGAGAAAGACATCGTGAGAGCAGCTGGAAACCTAGAATATAATGCACAGTGTGCACCCAAATCATGACCATGGGACCAGAAAGCATTAGGAATGTCTGGAGGAGGGAGGAGAGATAAAAAGAAACATGTAAGGATGGAAGTGACTCATGGTAGGCTTAGAAATTATTTAAAGTACTTGTTGCCTGTGAAAAGCCCAGGTAGATGGGCAGTGGGTGAGGGTAACGAGGTTAAGCTTACTGAAGCTCAGGTCTAGTTCTCAGGTCATGTATTAAAACAGATGGAGGGAATAAAAAACCAAAAAAATAAAGAAAAAAAGTCGATGGAGGATCATGGTTCGTGGGACTGACTGCTCATGGGCTTTGCTTGTTGTGGCCCTCTGGAAGGCATTAGCTTCCAGCAACCTCTGAAGGCTCGCGGTACCTTTCACAAAGTTATGCTCTTTCCAGTGGATGCTTTTACGAAGGGCAGCCCGTCCAGAGGAGGCCCCAGAGGGTAGTGCTTACGGGAAGGCTGAAGTTTTTGCAGAGACCAACCTGGAGGTATTTGCGGATTCTGTCCCAACCTGCTCCAGTGACACAGGCTTTCCACATGAACGGCTGAAGAATTGAATTAAACCCTTTCTCTTGGCCCTCATTCTTAATAGCGTTTGTCTAGACTTCCCCTGCAATCTCTCCACAAAATAACAAAAATATTGACAAAAATAATAGAAGATATGGCAATTACCCTGCCCCTAACCCCTCCCCGCCTCAGGTTGTCACTGTAGCAGATAAAAGCTATTTTATGGGACACCGACCCACTGCTACAATTCCTAAAGTTTATTTGCACAGAAAAATAAAGGCAACTTTTTATTTGTCACCCTGCCGGGAAGAAATACGATCCCTGTCCTCTCACTTCATATTAGCCTTCCTTTTTCCTGCACGTTTCCATCCCGTGGTGTCTGATCGTTTCACAGGAAGGAGGATTTCTGCTTTTGACCTTCCCTCTCGCTCTTGTAACATTCCAATTTTCAGACGGTCAGTCACCATTTGCCATTTTTTTGGGGGTGGGTGGAAACATGTTGGGAAGCTTAAGCATCCAAGGCTCTGGCCCATTTTTTTTTTTTTTTTTTAAGCTTGCTGGGTAGCTGGTTTCCCGTGTGAGTGCGGCTCCTTGGGAAAGCTGTTCTTTCATGCAGCAGCAGCACCAGCATTGATCAGTGGGAAAGGTCAAGGCGGCAACTCATCAAGCGCAGCTTCAATACCAGATTCCAGACAAGGTCTGCAATAAATAAGAGCAGTAACAAAGAATCATATTTCCTTCTCGCACAGAAAATCAGCAGTGACATAGTTCTAAATTTCAGGGTTCGGGGCATGGCGTCTTCCTCTTGTCCTGCAAGTTGAAAATGGTGTGGCTGTTCTCTCTGAGAAGTTATAGCCATCTTGTCCTTAGAAACAGTCAAAAGATAATTTTGACTATGCAGGTCGGCTGGGAATTTTTCAGATTGTACACCGACTATTGTTTGGGTTGTTCAAATAGAATGGATACAATTAGAAACCCGTGTTTAGAATGTATTTTCTCGCATTGGTATTAATTGACTCATTTTCTCTTTCCACCCTCCCTCCCCAGGTATGATGTTAAGATTTCCACATGAATATACAAAAAGAAAAATCTTTTGCTTTAAGTAGGAAGGGGAAATTTTTTTCTTCAAGTGGCAGTGTGATAAAATATATATATATATATATATATATATATATATATATATATACACACACACACACACACACACACACACGCGCGCGCGCGCGCACCCTATGAGTCCCTCACGGATTATTGCTATTGATTTCTTTCCTTGAAACGTGGAAATGTTACCAGATGGGGTGTTAGGAATAGGTGTGTGGGTGCAAATGCAGTTTATTGCTTGTTGACTAAAAATCAGTGAAAACCTTCACCGTTTATGTGCTTGTGTTGCATGCAAAGATGAATTTTGGTCTCGAACCAGTCCTTATACCCTATGCAGTAGGTGACATTTTTCGGGTATATTTATATTTGAAGGACAGAAGCTTTATGACAGGCTCAAAACGCATAGAGATGACGAGTACTCATTCTTTCTAGCTTATTGAAATACTGGCATTGTTTTAAGTTAATGCCATCAGTGGAATTGACTTATCACAAGCAGATTTCTATTGTGCTTGTTTTTATCTGCTCACCCTCTGCTGGCTGTCCTTTGAGCTTCCTCTCGTTCCCCTCTCTGGGAAGTGTTAATCAAATTGTTGCAGGTTTTAGGAAGCCAGGTGCCTGGGCCATGGTGCCCGACCCCTCAGGGATGCACCCATTAGGGGGAAGAAAGGCTGACCTGTCACTCTCCTCCTCCCTTTTAATGATTCCTTCTCTATCCTTTGGAGAAGGTCTTTGCAGCCCTTTGACCCCTGTTAGAGGAGGAAGGCTTAAAGAGCTGAAGGTAGCCTCCGTGTGGAGGCTTGCCAGGCAAAGCTCCAGAGGCCTTTTAGGAAATGCCAGAAGAGAGGAGCCTCAATTTTCAGTGTGGTTGGAAGGCAGATCCCAACCCCACACCATTTCCCTCCTCATTTAGTTCATAGACAAAGCAAGTTTGTGCAGGGGAGAGCCCCTCTCCGCTCGCTCTGACATTGTCACTTGTCAGTGCTATTAGAATCACATGTGCCCAGAGTAACTGACTTCTAATGACCGCGCTTGGACTGTGTGAGAATCATGGTGCTCTTTGAAAAAGACCAAGGGGAATGGATGTCTGAGATGGGTCCCTAGGTTGCTACTGCAAGGGCCGCAGAGCCAGTTTTAATTTTTGTGGAGAAATAATCACTGATAGGTAGGCTGCTGTCCTCGTGAAAATGGTGAGCCACGGAGGGCAGGATTTCACACGCATGTCCACTCTTATGTTTTCCATAGCCATGACATAGTTAGAAGTAACACTGTGTAAAGAGCTTGAAACTATTTCCCCCTGATTATAAACGTTATCACTAGCATATTTTTGTCTGCAGTGACTGTTCTGTTCTCTTAAGGGACTTATTAGCTCTGTGACTTGAGCAAATTGCTTGATCTCTCTGGGCCTAAATGTTTGCATCTGTAAGGTGGAAGTTGGTAATTGTGCCCCACATGGTTACCATGAGAATCCAAAGGGACCCTATAGAGTCTTCTTGTTGTTAGGTGCTGTCCAGTTGGGTCTGACTCATAGCGACCCTCACAGGGTTTTCAAAGGCTGATTGTTTTGGGATTGCTTCAGAAGTGGACTGCCACTTCCTTCTCCCATTTTTTCGGTGCTGGGGATTGAACCTGGGTCATCACAGAGTGCAGCCTGGCACTCTACCAACTGAGCTAAACCCCAGCCCCTATATAGAGTCTTAGGACCAAGGATCTCCATTTCCTTTCCACTCTCTTGTCTCACTCCTGGCTGTTTACCAAGTGAGCATCTTTTTGAGGTTCCAGTGGGAACATCAAGAATGGAGGTGAATTTAGACAGTGGCCAGAGAAAGGGATAATTCTAAAAAGGACTGGCTTCCAGGAAAAGTTATGGACGATCTTTTATCCTGGCCACATTACAGAATGCAAGCCTAGTTACATCAGTCAGTTACAGCTGAACTGGGAGTGGCTGAATGGACTGGAGTTTGACATGACATTAGAAGGTATTTGCTGCCATCTCTACAGTAGAGAAGGAAAAAGTAAGAGTAAGGTTTAAAGGCTGATGTTCTCGCTTAGATTAACCAAGTAACCTCTAGCCCTGTTGTCTTGATTTTATCTTCAGTGTGTCCAATGCATGTGTACCTGTGCTCACTCACAGGCCCACTCATGTTTTCTACAGTCATAACATATTTAGAAGTAATCTGAAGAGCTTAAAAATATTTTTTGTGCCAGGCACAGTAGCACATGCTCTAATCCCAGCAAGTTAGGAGGATGGCAAGTTCGAGGCCAGAGGCAACCTGTGTAACTCCATGAGACCTTATCTCAAAATAAAAATGGGGGGAAAAAAAGGGCTGGGGTACTGTCTAGTGGTCGAGCACTTGCAAAGCATGTCTGAGGCCCTGGGTTCAACCTGCAAGTACAGGGAAAAAAAAACCTACCTCATTATAAAAGTGATGGTTGTTTATTGTGTAGATTTTGGAAATATAGACAATTATAAAGAAGATCCTCAGTTCCTCACCCAGCACACAGAGATAACCGTTATATGTGTACTATGACTCTTAATTTAAGACACTTTTATTAAGTCACTTAAGTACACTTTTTTATTCTAAATGTATGCACACACAATTTATAAGCTTAGTTTTTCATGTAATATTATATTCTGAGCATTTCTTTTCTCCCCTAGGTAGTCTTATTTTTGAGCGTTTCTTTTTATCATTAATATATTAGTTACTTATTGATGCATAAGAAACCACTTTAAAACCCATTGGTATAAAGCAACAGAATCTATTATTATTATTATTATTATTATTATTACTTTTTATGGTTCTGGAAGTGGGCTAAGTGCAGTTCTTTCTCTGCGTCTTCCATGCAGCTGCAATCAGGTGGTGGTTCAGGCTAATTATTGCTAGGTTGCTTATTCATAGGTCTGGTGTCTGAGCTGGGAAGATTTGAGCTGCTGGGAGCTGGAACTGCTGGAGTTTTTTCTTTTCTATTCTTTTCCTCGGTCTCTCTCTCTCTCCCTCTTTCCCTCCTTCCTTTCCTCTTTCCTTCCTTTCTTCCTTCCTCTTTCCTTTCTTCCTTCCCTTCCCTTCCCTTCCTTTTCCTTTCCTTTCCTTTTCCTTTCCTTTCCTTTTTTCTTTCATTTGCAATACCAGGGGTTGAACCCAAGACCTCACACATGCTTTGAAAGTGCTCTACCACTGAGCTGTACCCCTAACCTATTTTTTACTTTTATATTTTGAGTCAGGACAAAATAGGGTGCCTCTGGTATTAAACTCGCCATCTTCCTGCCTCTATCTCCCAGGTAGTTGGGATTGGAGGTGTGCGCCACCACACCCAGCTGAACAGCTGCATTTCTTGCACATTTATTTCTCTCTGTCTCTAATATGGTCTCTTCTGCATGGTGACTTCAGGAGAGCCAGGTTCTTATACTGGAGCTCAGGGATCCAAAGTGTATGTCCACAGAAAGGCCAGGCTGAAGCCAGCTCGCCTTCTATGAGGTGACCTAGTCTTGGAAGTCACGCAGCCTTTCTCCACCACACACTGCTCATGGAGATCGTCATAAAAGCCCACCCAGGATCAAGGAGGAGATTCTTGAGTGGTGTGTTGGTTTCTTATCCTGAATCAAACAATTTTTCGCAGGTTTAAAGCAAAAGAGATGTATTATCTTACAGTTTTGGAGGTCAGAAATCTGATAGGGGTGTTCTTGGGTTCCAATCAAGGTGTCAGCAAGCCTTCCTCTGGAGGCGCTCTGGTGGAATCCATTTCCTTACCTTTTCCAGCTTCTAGAGGCTGCCTGTGATCTTCCACCTGTGGCCCCTGCCTCCATCTGTAAGACCAGCAGCCTAGCGTCTTCACATCTCTGACCATCTGCTCCTGCTGGTCCTTCTTATGACTCTGACTTTCCTGCCTCTCTCCTATTATGATTACGTTGGGCTCACCTGTGTAATCAGGATAATCTTCCCATCTCAGAGTCCTTGGCTTATTCACAGCTGTGAATTTCCTTTTGTTATGTAAGATAATATATTCACAAGCTCCAGGAATTAGGATGTGGACATGTTGGGGAGCCATTATCCATCTTGCTACAAGTGTGAAATGATAAAGGCTTGGAAGAGCACTTAGGATCCGCAATATTGCTGCAGGTGTCTTTGTAAAATACAGTCTACCTTAATCACGTCAATCCTGTGGTGGCATAGTAACTTATTGTATGACTGCCACCATTTATTTAGCCTTTTTTTCTTCTTTGTTTTCCTTTTTGCAGCACTGGGGTCAAACCCAGAGCCAAACATTTATGTATATTTCTGATTATTTCCTCAGGATAAACTATTATGTAAAACTATGAATACATAGAAATTGTCAAATCACTCCTTAGAAAGGTGATACCAGTTTCTAGCAGTATTATATAAAAGTGTTTATTTTATTGTATCCTGACACTGGTAGTCATTAAACTTTGCAAATTTTAGAGGCAGAAAATACCTTAGTTTACAGCTGTTTTGAGGTCTAATCAATATACAAAGATGGACATTTTTAATGTACACAATTGGAGCATGGACATATGCATACACCTGGGATACCATCACTGTGATCAAAGTAACAAATATGTCACATTGCTTACTTTTTGGTATGTGTGACAAGAGCCCTTAACATGAGATTTACCCTCTTTTTTCTTTTTCTTTTCCTTTTTCTTTTTTCCTTTTCTTTTTCTTTTCTCATTCTCACCATGTAGCCCAGCCTAAGATGGCCTCAAATTTGTACTCTTCCTGCCTCTGGCTCCCAAGTGCACCATGCCCAGCTGGGATTTACCTTTTTAACAGGTATTTTTAAAGAATATAATACCATTCTGTTAACTATAGGCACTGTATTATATAGCAAATATCTAGAACTTACTCATCTTGTATAAGTATAAATTTATACCCATGGAACAATTTCACATTTCCCTTTACTATATCCTCCAGTAACTACTATTCTACTTTCAGCTTGTATATATTTGACAATTTTAGATACTTCACATAAGTCGAACCATAAATGTTTATCATTATGTAATTGACTTATCTTATTTAGCATAATATCTTTCAGATCTATCCATATTGTTGCAAATATTAGGATTTTCTTCTTTTTAAGGGCTGAATAATATTCTACAGGATGTGTATGCCACATTTTCTTTATTCATTTGTCTATTGATGGACATTTGGTTGCTTCCATACATTGTCTGTAATAAATAATGCTGCAGTGAATATGGGAGTGCAGATAATTATTTAAACTCTTGAGTTCAATTCTTTTGGAATATATACCCAGAAGTGGGGTTGTTGGATCATAGGGTAGTACTGTTTTTAACTTTTTGAGGAATGCTCATATTTTTTTCCATAGTGTTTACACCATCTTCCATTCCCATCAACCATTTACAAATGTTCCAGTTTTTTTCATATCCTTGCTGACTCTTGTTATCTTTTCTTTCTGGATAGTAGAGGTTATAACACATGCGAGATGGTATCTCACCAGAACTGTGATTTGCATTTCCCTGATGATTAGTCACATTGGCACCTTTTCATATACCTGTGGCCATTTGTGTGAGTTCCTTGGAGAAATGTCTGTTCAGATCATTTTCTCATGTTTTAATAAGGCTATTTATTTATTTGATATTAAATTACAGGAGTTCCTTGTATATTTTGGAGATTAGCCCTCCTCATGTCTTTGTAATTTTTCCCTCCAAATTTTAGGATTGGTTTTTCACTGTGTTGATTGTTCCCTTTGCTGTGCAGAACATTTTATTGGTGGTGTTTGATGTATGGTACCACTTGTCGATATTTTTGCTTTGGTTGTCTGTGCTTTTTATATCACATTCAAAAAGTCATTGCTAAGACCAATGTTATGAAGCTTTTCTTATACATTTTCTTCTAGAAATTTTATAACTTCAGGTTTACATTTAAGTATTTAATTCACTTTGAGTTGTTTTTTTAGTATGATGTAGAAGAGTCCAAATTCATCCTTTTGCACATCCATATATAGTTATTGCATCATCATTTGCCAAAGAGGCCGAACTTTTTCCATTGTATATCTGTTGTTGAAGTTCAGTGGGCAGTATGTATGTGAGTTTATTTCTGGGTTTTCTATTCTGTTCCACTGGTCTGTATGTCTGTTTGCCAATATCATACTATATTAGTTACTGCTGTTTTATATATTTTGAAATGAGAAAGCATGATATTCCAGGCTTGTTCTTAAGATTTCTTCAGCTATTATAAGTATTTTATCCTTCCATAGGCATTCTAGGATTATTCTTTTTATAAGAAATGCCATTGAGATTTTCATGGGAATAACATAGAATCTGTGGATCACTTTGTGTGGTATTGTGGTTGGTGTTTGGGCATTTAAAAAACATTAATTCTTTCAATGCTTGAACAGAAGATGTCTTTTCATTTATTTTTGTCTTTTAAAATTTTCTCATTGGTGGAATTTGGTTTTTAGTGTATTCATCTTTTATTTCTTTGGTTAAGTTTATTCTTAAATATTTTCATCTTTTTGATGCTATTGTAAACGGGATTATTCTCGATTTCTTTTTCAGATAGTTCATTGTTAGCGTATAGAAATGCAATTGACTTTTTAAATGTTAATTTTGTATGCTGCAATTTACTGAATTGCTTTTTAGATCTGAGTCTTTTTTTGGGGGTGAGTATTTTTAGGGTTGGCTATGTATAAGATTGGGGGTGGGGTTTAGCTCAATTGGTAGAGTGCTGCTCTGCACTCTCTAAGGGACCTGGGTTCAACTGCAGAAACAGGAAGCAATCCCCAAACAATCAGCCAATGAAAACCCTGTGAGGGTTGCTCTGAGTCAAACTTGACTCAATGGCACCTAAGAACAACAACATATATAGGATCATCTTATTGGCAAACAGAGACAGTTTTATTTCTGTCTTTCCAGTTTGCATGCCTTTTATTTCTTTTTCTTGCTAAAGTATTCCAGCTAGGACTTTCAGTCGTATGTTAAATAGAAGTGGCAAGAGTAGGCATCCTTGTCTTGTTCATGATCTTAGAGGAAAAGTTTTGAGCTTTATACCAGTGAGTGCGATGTTGTCTGTGAGCTTGTCATTTATGGCCTTTATCATGTGAAGTACATTCCTTCCAAATCTAGTTTGTTGAGTATTTTTGTTTTCTTGCAGTATTGGGCAATTGAGACTAAGCCTTCATGCATGCTGGGCAAGCGCTCTATTACTAAGCTGGACCTTCAGCCACTTTTTAATTTTTAATTTTTGAGACAAAGTCTCATTAAATTGCTCAGGTTACCTCTGGCCTTGAACCTGTGATGGTCCTGCCTCAGCCTCCTAGGTTACTTGGATTGCAGGGATGTGACATACTACCCAATGAGCATTTTTATGATGAAATGTGTTCAATTTTGTCAAATGTTTTTTCTGCATCTATTGAGATCATGTGATTTTTATACTTGATTTAGTTAATGTGACATAACACATTGATTTTGTGTAGAATCAACTTTGTATCCCAAGGATAAATCCTACTTGATCATGGCCTATGATCTTTTTAAACAAACTGTTAAATTTAGTTTGATAGTATTTTGCCAAGGATCCATCCTGCTTTTATGTGAATTTCTTTGATTATTGGTGAGATAAACATATTTTTCATATATTTATGATTTTTAAAAATTGATTAGTTAGGTATTGGATTGGGGCTTAGCTCAGTTGGTAGAATGCTGCTCTGCACTCTCTGAGGACCTGGGTTTAATCCCTGGCACTGCAAAAATGGGAGAAGGACTTGGCAATCCCCTCCCAAAGCAATCCTGAAACAATCAGCCATTGAAAACACTGAGAGTCACCATGAGTCAGACCTGATTTGACAGAAACTAACAACAACAACAACATTCAAGAATTAGGTTATTCATTTCCTATAAGACATTCCTATATCTCTTATTGGGCTTATTGGGCTCTTATTGGGATTTAGCTCAGTTGGTAGAGCACAGCGCTGCAGTCTCTGAGGTCCTGAGTTCAATTCCCAGCACCACAAAAATGGGAGAAGGGCCTGGGAATCCACTCCCAAGGCAGTCCTGAAACAGTCAGCTATTGAAAACCCTATGAGGGTCGCTATGAGTCGGATACTGACTCGACGGCACCTAACAACAACAACAATATCTTTTATTAGTTTTTAAGGACTCTTTATATATAAGATATATTAAAGCTTTTTTGTTATTTGTTACAAATAATAGTTATAAATGTTTTACATTTTATAAAATGTCTTTTGCTTGTTTCATTCTTTTCATTATTAAATCCTCCTTACCTTATATAGATCAGGTTAAGTATTCACTCATATTTTCTTGATGCTTTATTATTTTTAAAATACTTCTAGCTGCTGAAGAGGCATATACACTCACTCTCACACACACACACACATACATAACTTATTTAATTTTACGTAGAAATGTAAAGACATGGAAGAGTAAAGAGAGGAGTATAAGTAGTTGATTGACTTTTCATAGAAATAAAGCCAGCCTATTTATTGCCTATCTGATTTAGTCAGTTCCCAATTACCTAGGGTATATGGGAGCTAGGAAGAGCAAGGATAACACACGCACCCACTAATAATCTCCCAACTACATTTCAGGACATGTCTGTACTCAGAAAGATTGTAATGGCATTACATTTTGAGGGCAGAGCACTTTAGGCATCTCTCCATGGTCACATCCCAGAGAACAGTGATCTGACTGTCTATATTCGTTGACCTTGTTTTGATGGCAGAAGAAATCCTCTCATGGCATGCAAATGAGCTGCTTTTCTCCCAAGGAACAATGGCTGATGGCATCTCAGGTGTATATCTTAGCTAGACATTAGAGATTCATTCCTGTGGGTAAGTCCTTGCTCTGTGAGAAGTCCTTTAAGAAGAACCCTAGGCAATACCACATTGCATCGTGAGGAATCAGTGGATCTGAAAGTTTAATGTATCAAAAGTAACAAAAGGATCCCCTCTTCCTGAGAGGGTGAAACAGAACCTGTTCAGGTCACAGGAGAGCATGCAGAGGCGTGAGAGAGCACAGGATGATACTAGGGTGGTCCAGAAGAGGTGGGCGGGCAGTTTGCTATGCAGGTAGGAGGATCTTGGGGGCTGGGTCAGACCAGTGACAATGCTGTTATGCAAGAACAGCAAGAAAAAGGATACTCTGTGCTGATTATACACAGCTTCCCTCTCCATCATCTGTCTGGCCATCTTCAATTTTGTCTATTTCTTTTTGGTCCTTTATTATACAGAGTAAATATAAAAGGTGAATGCTTTTTTTTAAAGACTCTCTTGGGATTGTAGCCATGAACTAAACAGATAACAACACTTACATTCATGGAGCATGCACTCTAGTGAGGGGAGATGGAAGATGCTACAGTTTCCATGTGGCTTGTCCCCCAAGGGCTCATGGCCCAGAAGCTTGGTCCCTGGTGTGGCATGGTTGAGATGGTGGGACCTTTAAGAGGAAGAGCCTAGTGAAAGGTAATTAAGTTTTTGGGAGCTCCACCCTTTTGAGTAGATTCATGCTGTCTTGAGGGAATGTATCAGGTCTGGCGGGTGGGGACCAGTTCCCACAAGAATGGATTATTATGCAGAGAGTGAGCCTGGCCCTTTCCCTGTCTCTTGTTTCCTTGTTCTCATTCTCTTTCTGCTTCTCTAGTAAGTTGTGACAAAGCCATGGGGCTACTGTCAGGACTCAGGTGCCATCCATGCTGTTTGGACCTTCTAGCCACCAGAATGGTGAGGTAAGTACACTTATTTCTCATGAAATGCCCAGCCTCAGGAATTTTGTTATAGCAACACAAGGCAGAGTAATACAGAAGGCAGATGAATAAATAAGTAACATGTATAGTATGTCAGGTGGTGATGAGTGTTCTGGAAATAAAGACACAAGGAAGGATAGAGAATTGGGAATGTAAGTGGGAGCATGCAGTTTTTCCTGCAGGGCAATGACTGAAAAGGCCTCATAGTAAACGTGGCATTTAAGCAAAGCCCTGAAGGAGGGGCGGACATATGGGTGAAGAACATTTCAGCCAAGCCAAGACCACGAGGGAGGAAGGTACCTGGCTCATTCAATAGACCCTGACAGAAGAAAGACTAGAGGAGATGGGAAGATAAGAAAAAGGGACTCAAAAGGGGTTTGATTCCAGAGAATTTTCATGGGAGTCTTGAGGGAAAGGAAGAAAAAGGGATAGAAAGAGATAATGATAAAAGGGGTTTTGAAAAAGCTTTGCTTTTAGAAAAACTTTAGCTGGGAATGTGTGCTACAGGACAACCTGGTTACAGGAGAGATGGCAGGGAAGCGGGAACAGGGAGGGCCAGGAGAAATGGCATAGCATGTCAGAATGTCATGTGGTGCGTAGTCTTGGCTGACGCTGGCCTGTGCTGCTTACAGGTGCTGCGCTGGCTGGTAGGCTGGGAGGTATGGGAGACTCAGTGGTCAGGACAGGAAGTGTGGGGCAGTTAGACAACAGGGTGTAAGAAGAGAAGAGGCCCCCCCAAAGGACTCAGAAGGACACTGACACAGCCTGTACAGTGTGGCTTCATTTAACCAAGTGTCATCTAACATTGACAGATGCCTGTGGAGGATGATTAGCTTGTGTTTCCCCAGTGCCTACCATAGTAGTTAGTGCACAGTGAAGGCCCCTCCCCTCCCCTCCCCTCCCCTCCCTTCCTCTCCCCTTCTCTCTCCTCCTCTTCTTTCTTCTCCTCCCCTTTTCTCTCCCCTCTCCTCTCACCTCTCTCCTGGGTTTAAATCCTATCTCAGCAATTTGAGAAAGTAACCTCAGTTTTATTATCTATAGGAATCACAACATTTCTGTGGTTAATCATGCTATAGTTAAGCAAATATTCACTTTCCTCCCCACCTGCTCTCCATATGGGGAGTATATTTTCACACCTCATTGATGTTCTTGTCCATATAACTTACTTTGACCTCATTCTGGGTAGAGGGTACTTCCCTGCACTGAGATCTTGGGTGGATATGTGATTTGCTTTGACCAAGGTTTAGAGAATGTCCTTCTGGAGTTGTATTTTCCCTTTTATGCTTCTGACTGTCATTATGAGAATAGTATATCTGGGTAGCTACTGGTTCTACCTGTTATGAGGATTGGTCTACCTGTTATGAGGTCTACCTGTTAGAGGATTGAAAGATGGGTAGAGCAAACCTAACCCAACCTGCAGTTAGTCCAGGGTAAGTCAGGTAAACTGCAGCTAACCCATTAATTCATAAATGAGAAATAATGCATGTTGTTAAATGTCACTGAATTCAGGATGGTTTGTTACACAGTATCATTGGATATAACTGACACAATTATTTTTCTTGAGGTTACTGAGTATTAGAAATCTTGCATGATGGCTACTTAATTCTAAATAAAGGATTTTATTTACTTCCAACTTCAATTAAAAAAACTCTAACATCCTTCCTAAAACTACAGATCAATTTGGAAAGTTTGGATCTTTCCTCTGTAAGGGAAAATCCTCTCTAGGGGACACATGCTATCTGTACAGTCACCAAGAATATAAAGTTCCAGGAGATTTGATTTATAAGACCCTAAAAGGATTGTCAGGGCTGGGATTTAGTTCAGTTGGTGGAGCGCTGCACTGTAGTCTCTGAGGTCCCAAGTTCAATTCCCAACACCGCAAAAATGGGAGACGGGCCTGGCAATCCACTCCCAAGGCAATCCCAAAACAGTCAGCCATTGAAAACCCTGTGAGGGTTGCTATGAGTTGGATACCGACTCGAGGGCACCTAACAACACAACAACAAAAGTATTGTCAAAATCCTTACTTTTATTTAAAGCTTTGACCCTCCTCTAGGTTAATCCTTGATTGTAAACAATGACTTTCCCATCTTTGTGTTTAAGGGAGGAAGTTGCTCCTATAACTAGATCACTTAGCAGTTCTTTCTGATATGGGCCATATTTATGTAGTCACATTGGGAGTTAGAGCTTGAACTTCTGATTTTTTGGAGTATTTAATTCATTCCATAGCAGAAGTCCAGAAAACATAGTAAAAGAGAAGGAAGGGACTGTGGGCTCTTGTGTGGCTTCGTGTGCAGAGGGGCATGTCTGGCTCAGTGTGAGAAGACAGGAAAGGGAAAGGGTGGTCAGTGCAGCACCTGCCAGACTAGTTATGATTTAAAATCTGACTTGGTAGAAAACCACCAGGCATGCCAATCAGGCTGCCTCTGACCTGTCAAAGGTACCCATTTATAGCTCTCCAAGGGGGCTGTGAGCTAGGCCAGATATGCACTGAATTATGATTCACCTGGTAACCATTATGGTAGCCATGGCATTTGGCTAATAAAGCAAGAGAAGCCAAGCAGGAAGGAACCTGAGGGTGGAAGCAGGAATGGGAAACGCCCTTGGTTCCCTAAGATTGGTTTCATGATCCTCACTCAGTCATGTCTCAAATCTCTACCTAGGTGTCTCATCCTCAGAGAGGTCTTCCTTTGCTCGTTGGGATCGCTCTAATCCTCTTGGCACTCCGTCCTCACAATGGGGCTCCACTTACATCAGTGGCAGTGAGCTGGTTGGTCATGACATGGGGTGTTTAAGGTCCACCTCGTCTGCATACATGTCACTCCTCCAGGGCAGATGTGTGTATGTTTCCTTCCCCATTGTATACCCAGTGTTGAAATAACGTTAGCCTTGAAGAAGTCCTCAGTAATAAGTGTTGAATGAATAAATGAATGTTTGAATAACAAAGTAACCCCTCAGGATGTAATGGATGAATGAAGAGAAATAGCCTTTGCTCCTATTCTACCTGACTTTTTTGCTTATTGTATGGGATACAGTGTTAAACTTCCCTCTCTGAAAGCTCTTCCTCTACGTCTTCACATATCAGCACTCCATTTTCAAAGTCTTGAACATTTAAAAAAATTTTTATTTTTTACTGGTATTTTTAATGTACAATGTAACAGGTCTTATGGCATTGCCATACCTGCATTTCATTGTAACTTGCTCATATTCACTTCCCCTTATCCTCTCATGAACCACCCCCCTCTCCCAAATGTCTTCAACATTTTGAGATCCTGACATTTGCTTTATCTGCCCGTCAAGAGGGAGGGCTGATCTTTCCCTGAATATTGGTGCACTGCTTTTAGAAATAACTTGCTGCAAATAAATTTAAGATCTTTTTTGAGTGGAAAGAGCAGTTGAGCCAGAAGACCTCTCTGAATTTTACTTGTTTATTTATTTATTTAGTCACGGTCTCCTTATGTAGTCCATGCTGCCCGCAAACCGGGATCCGTCTGCCTCAGCCTCCTGAGTGCTGGGATTACAGGCGTGCATCACCACATCTAGCTTGAATCTTATTTTTTTGCCACTAGATGTCTTCGTGAACTTGGACACACAGAGTAACCTGTTTCCTTACTTGAACACAGGTTGCGCTGAGGATAAACGCCATAGTGTAATGGACAGTGCTTTGTGGACAGCGAAGCCTTTGCAGAAATGTTCATTGTTATAACTGCAAGGAGCTAAGTGGCTCCTCTGATTGACTAGAGCAGGTTTGGGAGGCTCTGATACTAACACCCTTATATACTCTTTTACATGGTTTTATTATGTCAGCTCAAGGACTGCTAATCTATGCATGTGGAAACTACCTAATTTGGCCCAGTTTTCAATGACAATAGTGAAGCCTACTGAACAATGTGGAAAGGACATCAGTGAGGAATCTCACAGATGCATGAAGCCCATTAGCTCAATTACGATGTGCCTGCTTGAGAATGTGGCACCAATAACAACCTAAATGGGAGTATAAATGGCAGGGTAAAGAGGTTCTGCATCTTAAATTGAGTCATATTTCTGATTTTTCTGAATATGTGGTTTTATTTGGGACTACCTGGATGATTCAATTCTTCCTTCTGAAGCAGCAGAATATCTGCTTTGGGGATTGTGTGCAATGGAGCATCCATGAATTTTTGGAGGCAAAACTGTTAGGTTTGAGCGCTGGTTTTGTGACTTACTAGCTGTGTAATCTTCCTTTGCCTCATTTTCCTCATCTGTTAAAAGCAAGGAATGCTTCTCCTCTTTGGGGGATTTTTGTAGAGGTTAGAAGAGAATGATCCATGTGAGCCTCCCCCAGCAGAGAGCCCAGGAGTGAAAATTGCCCTCCTTCTCTCCTTCTCCTCTTTCTTCCTGAAGTGCTAAATGAGTTGTAAAATAATGTTTGAGGGCTCCCAATTGTATTTTAGACTTAGTGTATTTAGGACTGGAGCTTGGATTTGTTATTGCTCTACTCTATTTGTTACTCTGTTGTCAATGAACCAAAAAAAAAAAAAAAATCACTTTCTAAAGAATGCTTGCTTGAGTTCTGGTCTTAGGCAATGAAATATATGTCTACTTGCTCCGTGAGCAGGGGGGTCAGATGGCTGATATATGGAAATAAGTGCCCTGTGAATGATTCTTATCATTTAGACCAATTAATGTTCTATGATCACCATGACACTGGCAGAGTACAGCACTCAAAAGTCACTATGCAGATTACAGAAGCAGACATGAACAGGACGGAAAGGGGTTAGTGAGAGTTCATGGGCGAACAGTAAATAGTTATATTTAATGAGTTTGCATGCCAAAATTAAAAAAAAAAAAAGCACAGATACATTCTGCAAAAATTCTTCCTTCTAAAAGTGAAGCATTTGGTCCATGGGGGTGGGGGAAAGGTCCCTTGTGCCTTTAATGGGCCTTGATTCGTGCAGATTTCACTATTACCCTTGAGGAGATCTAAGGAGGCAGACATTTGACGTTGCTGTTGAGTTCTCTCTGTTGATGGAGTGGAATTAGAATTCCAAAGGAGCCAATGAAAATTACATGCAAACATTATGGCCATTTGTTATCATTATAAAATGTGATAATGTCATTGCTGACTTACAAAGATGATGACCTGAAAGGCCGTGACATTATGACATTACATTTTATCAATAATGAAAAATTGCTGCCTTTGCTCGGTGGTTGGTGAGCTCGGGTGACCATGGAAAGGGGCTGCAGGTCTTTTTGTTTATGCCAGGTTGCAAGTTGGAAACAAATCAGGAGTTAGAGATGCATTAGACAGCCAAAGCAAAAACAACAGCAGCAACAATAACAAAAAAACAAAAAACAAAACAAAAAACCCCAACAACAACAACAAAACCCCCCAAAACAAAAAACCAAAAAAACCTAAGTCATCTTTTCTTACCTATCTGCCAGGGAACCAGGGGGCCCTCACTGACCCCAGAGGTTTAATATTCATCACTGAGAGGCTCACTTTCAAGCCACTTCAACGGGGCTGAAGGCTGCCTTAGGAAGAGACTTTAGGCACTGAGGGAAAATGCATTACCCAGAGAGGCTGTGATGTGTGAGCACCAACAGAGAGCATTCCTTTTTTGGGAAGGGATGCTGGGACCTGGCAGATGGGCTGTCATCCCAGGAACAGGGCACAGATGATAAGACATCAATTAGCTTATGAGCTCGTTGTTCTTAGCTGGGAACTGGGACATAAGCATCATGGCTGCAGAAACTGTGCAGTGTGCTCTGATATTCAGAGGACATAATGGGGGCAAGAGAGGGATGCCAGGGTATTGAGACCTCCAGTACCAGAGCTGTGCTCTTCTGGCCAGGAGGGGTGATAAATCTGGTACCTGCAGACAAGTTAAGAAAAACTTAAGACCCTATGGCATGGCTGGAAGGCCCACAAAAGTTGTGGCTTCTGAAGCCCTCTCGTAAATCATGCAGAGTTTAAGGCTTTTCTGAGTCTTAGAAGACATAATTTTCACAGAACACGAGGAAGGGGCAGTGTGGAAACTTGTCTGTCGGGCTTTTTCTCCCCACATTTATGTATCAGAGAGCTATAAAGAGCGGGCTACATGTATAAAATGCCAAGTCTGGGCCCTAAATAAAAACTTGAAAGGAATGCAATATCTTTAGATTTGAGGTGTAAAATAGATTTTCGTTCCCTTTCTCTTTTATGCAGGTGTTTCATGGCTGACACATAAAAATATCTATTTGTGGTGTTCCCCCCGCCTCTACTCTATATTTCTGCTTAGGTTTGGGGGAGTTTCTATCAATACCAATTTCTTTGGTGGGTCTCACCCAAAGAGAATATTACCATCTACCACCTGTGTTTTATGCCTGCCTGCTTGCACTCT
>VMDO01012626.1:0-61454 GCA_007922755.1 Pedetes capensis | reverse complement strand
TTTCTGTAATACCCCACAGGTTGCATTTGTTTATTCATTCATCTCTAAATCATAATTGAGGCTATTTTCCCATGCAAAGTGGATAGTAGAATTATACAGTTGTAGTACCTACCCTCATGGAACTTTCATTTTAGTGGAAAAGACAATCAATAAAAAAGGTTAAAATAAATAACAAATATACTTCCTATACAGAATAAGTGCTATGAAGGAAAATAAGTTTTAAGATTCATTTTTAGAGTTGGTGGTTAGCAAAAAGATTTCTCAGAAAGTGGTTTTTAAAAAGAGGTTTGGGTAAAGAGCAAGAGAGAAGATAGGTGAAGAGCACAAGAAAGTACATATCAAGGGCTAGAAGGGGAAATCATGTTTTCTGCATGGTGAGAACCCATTGGCTAAAGACCGAATGACTGATTCTGCTCTTAGAACTCATCCCAACAGTAAAGATCTAATGATACAGATGGTCAGGCATTCTTTAATAAGATAGTCCAGCCGGATCATCGTAGTAACACCCAGTGTGGGTTGGCCCATATGGAGATGTGAGAGTCTCCAGAGGGAGAAATGTGAGATGAGCTTGCCAAAGAGGAAGAGGCTTGATGATGCTAGGTCTTGGGATCCAAAAAAATTAAAATTAAAATGAATCAGAGGCTATATTTCATTTGAAGGGCAACAAGAAAATATTATTTTAAGCAGTAGAGTGACCTCACTTAATTTACAGCATATAATAACAGCTCTTGCTGTTACTGTGTCTTTGTGGATCTTCAATAATGTGCTTTGAGATTAGCAGTGTTGACATGATATACCTCATTATTGAGAAAATGAAGCACAGAGAGGTTAAGTGGCTGCCTTTTGAACAGTTGAAATAGTTAACTACTATGCAGAAGACTCAGAGCAATATTTTGGGTTTTCCAATTTCAATCTCTCAGTATATTGCCTGGCATACCATATTACCCCAGTAAATATTTGTTAAATGAATGTACACTACATTACTAAGCTACTGAGATCCATGGGTCTTTTGGTAAAGGAAAAAAAAATCTATGTGCAAATCAGCCATCAGGGGGTGTATACTTCCCCCATGTAATAGAAACATTGACATTGGCAAAGACAACTGGCAGAAGAAAAAAACTTTAACTGAACAAAGTGCTTTCTCCAGATTATACCAAAAAAGATTTCATGAAATGAAATTGGCAACATCACAATAGACCCTTTGTTATGTGTTTGAGCCGGCCATCTGTCCATGAGACTCAGCTATGGACAGCCTCCTGACTTAGAGTTCTCCTGACTCTGCTAAAAAATAAAATAAAATAAAAATTTAAAAACCAGTTCCTCCAAAGTAAAGGGTAATGAAATGGAAGTAGGAATATTTCCTGACATGATTCAAACTACATGCTGAACAAAAACTTATTTTTCCACCCAACTCTGCTGTTTTAAATTTCCTTGAACTTGCTTCAAAATAAAGTTTGGGGAGAAGAGAAATTTGCCTGCAGCCTAGAAATGTTCCAAGATGGCTCCAGGAGTCTACTTATTGAAGAAGGATCCAATCGCCCAAAGTGAAATAGGACTGCCTGTTTTCACTCTGTAGCCTACTCAAACACATCTGGAAATAAACACATGCACACACGCACATACACACCATAAAAAAGCTTTAAAAGACTTGAATCCCACCTGCTAACCACATTTTCCCCATTTAATGAATATTGAATTTTGTCAACAACCAATTATTTGACAAAATTTTCTGTGGTTAGTCTTACCCAATACATGCTCTAAATGCACGTTCTTTATGCATATGTTGCCAGATGTCAACTGAGTTGAAAGGTCAAGGACAGTTTCCAAAAGTAGCCCCATAAATGTAAATCAACTTTCATACTTAATCAGAAATGCTAGATTAGTAATTCACTATGCACTCAGAACCAGATCTAATTCTGCAGAAGGAAGAAACAAGGTATTGAGATATGGATTCTGTACCAATTAACCAACTATGTTAATCAGCTCATGTATCACTGTGGCAAAATACCTTATCAAAACAAACTTATGAGTTGTTGTTAGAGGAATGGTATATTAGATCAAAGAGGATGTTGGTCCATAATAGTAAAAGGCATGATGGAACATCTGGTGGCAGGGCTGGGGGCAAGCCCCATGTCGGAGAACCTCATATTATGGTGGATCAGGAGCAAAGAGAGACCTACTAGAACTAGGGGCCTATGTGAAACATCCAGCAGCCCACATCCAATGACCTGCTTCCACAAAGCTAGGACCCTCCTCCCAACATTCTGTAGCCTCCACCAACAGCATCACCACCTGGGGACCCAACTTACAAACACATGACATTTGGGGGACATTTTAGATTCAAACCATAACCCAATTTTTTTTATTAGTTATTGATAGTACTTTCCTTTTATTTTTCAATTTAAAGACCCAACATCCAAGAAGTTGATGCACTTGAAACTTTTTTTTATATGTATAAGGTCATTTAAAAACATGCAAACACCAATAGAAGAGTTAAGGAATTGAGAATCTTTTTCTTTCTCAGCCAAGGAAGAGCCATGTAGGCAATTTGAGAAACTAGTCATTGTAGCAGGAGAACTCTACAACTACAAGCAGAAAGGGATGTCAACAGGGCCACAGCGTTGGGGTAGGGGATGGGTGAAAGTGAGCTGAGAAAAAAGAAAGCCCTGACTTTGGTGATTTGAGAGTCAGTAGTGAAATAGTTATTTCACCAATTGTCAAGAACACGTCAATGACATCCTTTCGCCACAAGTGGGGTTGCAAAGAGTGTAAGGAGTGAGAAGGGCTGAGGAAGAAAAGCCAGCCTATGTGGCCTCGTAACATAGCAATTCCAGTGAGGAAGGGACAGAGAGGGGGGGATGCTGGTGTAGGGGTGTTAATAGGGCATTTGTGTGAGTTTTACATTCAGGGAATGCCTGAGGATCCTTCTTACCTAAAGGAGAAAGGGGCTGTTAAAAAGGAAGAAATTGAAATGACCCAAGAGATGGTTGGGTGATATTTGATTATCATTCCAGATAGGACCACTTGATTTGACAAGGAGAATGAACTCTTCCTCAGAGGGCAAAGGAAAGGACAGTGGCAAGAACAAAGGGACATTTTGAGGTGTACGGGAAGATGGATATTTCCAGTGGCATCTTTCAGAGTCAGGTGAGGATGGTGGATATGAGTGTTTGAGAATCATACAGAAACTTTAAAGCAACCCAAGGCTGGGGTGAAAGGTGCAATGGGCATCGAAGGTGAGGAATTAAAGCAGCAAGTGTTTCTTTTGTCTCTGGGATCTGGCTGTTTAGGGTCCTAAAGACTTTGACTTACAGACCTGTGATTGCTCTCAGCAAATTGAGACTTCAAACCCATGGAGTTGGAACTCCACAGTGGGTAGCTCCAGGCACGAAGACCAATGCCACCTGAGACTGCTATGAGAGGCTTTCCCAGGCCCTCCTACAGGAAAAGAGACGCCAAAAGACAAGTCAAAGAGGTATCGTTGAAAAACATTATTGGCACCTAGCCATCTTTTTTACTGATCAGTGTACTAAAACGTTGGAATAAAGGATATGCCTGACCTCGTTTCTTGGGAGGAATGAAGTATATATCAAAGTACATAAATCTTAAAAAGTTCACTGTGAAGGGTAGGGTCCTAATAATTTGTATTTCGATAGCTTTTAAATATTTTTAAAGTAGGTGCTTCCAGGAGTAAGGTAAATAGTCCCATTTTGAGGGACATTTGATTAAATTCCAAACATATCAATGTTCCGGGGTGTGCCTGGTGACTCTGATACCTCTCGGCAAGTTTGCCAAGAAAGTGCAAATGTGAGAAGCACCCCAGAGAAACAAGGGAACCATTCTCTCAGGAGCAGGTTGCAGGGCTGTGCATGAGAGAAATGCGCAGACTTCTGTCTGCCCACTGTACAAGAGATTAGAGTGGAATAAATTAGTGATGTGGGCAAAAGCTGTTGCTGTGTAACAATACTACTTTGTGTTCTATTCAAAGAACCTGGAGCCCTTGGACAAGGTGTGAGCTCTTGCTTTCTCTTTGGGCTCCAAGAAGGCATGGGCTAAGCACATCCTAGGCCCAGAGAGAAGTTTCCTCCCCACCCTCTTCCTCCTTCTCACTCTCTGCGCCTTTTCATCCAATTTCTGGCCTTCCTTTCCTTTCCTCCTGATTCTGCCCACCCTCGATCACTAAGAAACCCACTTTTGCCTAGGAATAAATAAAACTCTTAAGTACATGCTGAGACATTTGCTCATCAACATCATTCTGGGATCCTCACTAAAGTTTTATAAGTAGCTGATGATCAAGTGATGGCCGATATATATATACATATTCATATTTGGTATGGCCACCAACCAGTCAAAAACTGTACTGAAGTTGCACTGGGGTGGGGGGTTTCACCCTCTGTTGCAGGCATTACTTCATATTTGCTGGGCCGCAGAAAAGTCTGGAGATTTCAGGACACTGTGAGGTCCTAATGCCCAGAGTAACAGGGATGGAGGACACTTGAGTGGCAATAACTTTTATCAACTGGAATAAAAATATTTCAATATTTCAACAGTCAGGACTGCTGAGTCTTAGCCCTGACTTATCACCATATTATGGATTATCATGGGGCCACAGAGGTTTTAAGTAACTTATCCATGGCTGCCCATTGAGTACAGGGTTTGGGATGTGGTGACTCACTGCATGGCCTTCATATGCTCCTCTTTCCTCACCTTGCAGGTTCCTGCCTCTTTTTTTATCCCCTTCTACATAGAGATGAGAAAATGAAGGAGTCTGGAGTGGGCTTGCAGGGACATCTGAAGACTCTCTCCCAGACTTTCTCCTAAGCACATCTAATAATTTTCTGCTGTGGTCACACTAAATGCTTCCCCAGTAGTAGCAAAGTCAGGGTAGGTGATTGACAGGGAAGCTTATTGTTTCCTCTTCCTCCACCCATCCCCACAAAGAAGAACCTTATTTTGTGCTTCATGGTGTCTCCAGGTCCAACACATGATTGATTCCTAACACAATTTTGGTGAATAAAGGAAAGAAGGAAGGAAGAATGAAAAATGAAAAGGGTTTATACCTGATCTCATTGGATCCTGAATGAATTCATCAGGATTATAGAGAACACATTGCTAGCTCAGTTTCTAGATCAAGAAGGTCAGATACAGAGAGCGGCAGTGATTTGTCCAGCATCACAAAACTAACCAGGAAGAAGACAGAATTGGGTCCTGCCAACCCCTGGTCCAGGGCTCTTTCTCCTACATCATGGTATCTCCTGAATATGAATAAAAGTTAACAAAATGAGCAATGCAGAGTAATTTATGACATACAGCCTGGAATATTCTGAATGATAGAGTAAAGGAACAATGACAAAAAGAAGATGTCGGTCTGTTTCTCCTGCTTATGCCACTCCTACCCATGCTAACAGAGCTGGGATTTAGTTCAGTTGGTAGAGTGATGCTCTGCAGTCTCTGAGGTCCCAGGTCGATTCCTAGCACCGCAAAAATGGGAGAAGGACATGGCAATCCACTCCTGAGGTAATCCCGAAACAATTAGCCATTGAAAACCCTATGCGGGTCACTATGAATTGGACACAACTCAATGGCACCTAACAACAACCCATGCTGACAAGATCCAGGCAAGTCCCTCACCACTTCCAGGGCTTAGTCACATCATCCAGCTGTAACACCAGGCTCATCTCTTTGTGGTTTTCCTTTTAAATGAATTGCCCAGGGAATTTTGTCTGTGGCCTATACCAGATGGTACAGGCCCCTCTTGCTCAGTACCTGAGCTAAATTCAAATCTGACATTTAAAGGAACATTTATTATCTATCTATGGAAAGCACCTACTCACCAACTTCCTCCCTGAGGCCTCCAAAGGTTAGGGAATTAGGTGACTTTGGGCCTCTTTTTCCTCTTTTTACCTATTACAACACTGTCCAAAGTACGGTTTCTTGACCAGCAACATTAGCATCACCTGGACTCCCAAACATACTAGAATTAGAGACTCTGGGTGAGATTCAGTGATCTGTGTTTTTAAACCCCTGTGGTGATTCTGGTGCATGCAAAAGTTTGAGGACTACTGTCTAATTACATTTTTTAAATGAGAGCCAGGGGAGTCACTTTCTATTCCCAGGGGTCTTCCAGGGACCCCTCCATTCCTTTGGTCCTCTAACTCTTCTTCTTTCCACGTGTGAGCTATAGTACATCCTTGTTAATGGCAATATTAATTTCCCCCCATGCAGGAGGACCTGGATTGGCCAATCTATTGAGCTAATTTTCAAAGCTAGTGGCTTGGGTTCTTCAGGGAGCCACAGCTTAGCAGATGGCTGTAAAGAAGGCAAAGAAGGACTTCTGCCTGTGAGCTTCTTTTTGCTGCAGGCCTAGGGCTTGGAGTGAAGTGAGGACACGGGCCAGTTGCCAACTCTGGGTTCCAGCCCCAGGAGATCTTTGATGTTCTCCTCTTGCCGTCTGGGGTCCCTGGTGACAAGAATTTATCAGAATGACCCAGACTTAGGAAACTTGCTCTATGTACCTTGGACAAAATAACCGCTGAGTCAATCCTGTGAGGAGTCTTGGATTGTCAGCCTAAAAACCTGTTTATCGTTGACTTCCTCTGGCAAGCTGCTATCAGATGCAAAAAATAGCATCATCAGTTTGGCACATACTGGATTGTTCTCAGCATTTGCATTAGGTGGGTAAGCCAATGCAAGAGCAGATAACAAATATCGAAAAGAAAGAATTCTGTCCCTGCCTCCCTGTCCCCCCATCTTCACACCTCCTCCTCCTTCTTTCTCAAATCTCCACCCTTGAAAAGATGACTTGAAGACTCAAAAGGAAGATGACTTCTCCACATTCTAGAAATTCTGACACAGTTAAGAAATAAGGACCTGATTTCTGATCAGTTGCCAGGTTCTGCTATGCTTTCCCTGTTTAAGGGACTATGATCTACTGCTCACTGATACCCATTGCCAACCACGAAAATGACTTAACCCCTGACCTTTATATTTTTACTTTCCTCCCTCATCTAGCTTCTTCAAGTTACAAAATCAAAATAAACGGATGGAGAGATGGTTGAGTAGGACAAGACAAAAAAATGTTACAGTCTCCATTGAAGACAACAGGCAAAGGTCCTGAAATTAAAGTCGTGAGACTTGGGTTCCAGCCAGGGCTTTGCCACAAGTGACATGCTGGGAGATTGTAGAAGGTTCCCTCCCCACTGTGGGTCACAGCAAAACAAGTGGTTTGAGTAAAACAAATCCCTTGGCTCTTTCCAACTCTTTGATACTGTAAATAAGCAGATATGACAAAGTTATGTCCTATTTGGAAGGCTTTGTGTCCTTGTCTGAAAACTAAGATTTGAGGGCAGAAGGTAGAATTCAACATTGTTGTCAGTTGGAATGTGGGAAAGGATGTCATGATTCACTAACAGATGTGTCACAGTTTTGACAGGGAGAAATGAAAGGACCAGATAAGTACATTCTCAGAGCCTTGTTTCCTTCTTCTGGAGCTCTTTCACCACCAGCAACCATTTTAGGTATATGTCTGCTTTATTGTCTTTTGTCTTTCTAAAATATAAATGTCATCATATCATAAAGTCCAGTGCCAGGTACAGAGTCTGTTATCTAATAGGTGCTTGATAATATCTTTTGAATAAGTGAATGAGTAAATAACTGAAAGGCATGTCTAGAGCTATTGGGCAGCATCTGAGAGTCCATACTAGCACTGGACACAGGAGAAATAGAGTTTCATTCCACATGTCCTCTAAGGGTCCTTACTAATTCTGATTCTTATTTTCTCTAAGACAGACAGCAGTTCTTCAACTTGATGTGAAAGAAGGCAGTTGTGGTGGGAGGAAGAATTTCACTAGTATTCAATGGACATCTCTTTGGATACCTTTTTAAGTGATTGTTTTCACTGAGCATTCCAAGGGGGTGACAGTTGCTTGAAGAAACTGATTTGGAAGGGAGTCTAACTACATCCCATTCCTCTGGTTTTACAATGACCAGGTGAATTTTCCTTGAGTCATGAAGACCTCATCTTGCTCCCCTCTCTTCTTCACTTGTGTTGGAGGGTGTGTAGTATTATAGTTGGGTATTAGGCTTTACTGAAAGCTGGGAGAGGGAAGCTTGGCTCTGTGGCTTGGCAGTTGCACAATAAAATGACTTTATCCCCAAACCAGATGTTCAAGTTGTTTTAATAATATCTTATGATCCCTCCTCTAAGTAAAACAAAAACTTACTCTATCAGAATGTTTTTCAAGATTAGACATTTGGTCTCCACTATCTGGTTTTATCCACCAGAGGGTAGCACCAAGATGAATTTGGAATACATTACTGGCAAAACTCAGATTTGGTTTGAAATGATTTGGATTTTGCTCTGGATTCTGTGTCACAGTACCTGAGGGAGGCTACCAGGATGGGTCCCAAAGTACCTCATAAAGTCTCTAGGAAGACACTGGTCTCTATTTGTCCCTAGGAACAGTGTTGAAGCATCAAAGAGATTGGTATAAAGTGGCACTGATTCTCATTCCCCTTGTGTAACCAGTTTACTTGGAGGCTTCATTGAGCTTCTCAAATGTATATGAAGCTGGATTCAATGCTGGTTGAAATCTCTAGCTCAAGGACACTAAGACTTTTCTGTAAGAATAACTTGACCTCTCCAGACTTGTTGAAATCTGCATTCAGTTGTCCTGCTATAAATAGCAGTCATAGCCTTGAAAGTCAAAGGATGACCCATTGACTCCTTGGTAGGACTAGGAATTTTCTTGAGAACCAAGGATTTTTTTGTTCAACTTTACATTTTCCCATAACACCTATAATTTTCTCCCATAGTAACATCTCATCTTTTTAATTAGATTATTTTGGGTAATGTCGAGATGTCCAACAGTACATGTTAAGCCTCTTATGAATAAGAATCAGTTAGAATTTCTCACTCTTGTATTTCCACACCTGAGAGACTGCTTGAAACAGGTCCTTCCTTAATAAATATGTATTAAAACAATGAATAAATAGTGGATGAAATGAATGTATATATCAACAAGCTCTCTTATAGTAAGGCTCTTGAGAAGTTCAAAGTCAATTGCAATTTTTTTCAATAAACCAATCAATTAAACAAATTATTTCTTGAACACTAAGGGCTAGACACTGAGAGGTGAAAGTGTCTGTCCTTAAGGAACTCAAAGACTCACAGGGGATGTAGATAAGAACTTAGATGAGTACATTTGAGGTCATATGAAAAAGAAAGGCAAAGGAATTTGTGGCGTTTCTGAGAGGAACATCTGGCTGGGTCTGGAAGAGATCAGGTATGACTACTCAGAGGGGATGATGCCCTGTCTTGAAGAGAAGATGAGAGAGATTCAGTTCTAAGAATGTCTCTAGCAACAGATCTTCAATATTGGAGGTGACATATGTTTATCCCTCCATATGCAAAAGCCTCTTTCAGGATCAATAGCCAAGCAGAAGAGACATAGCATAGAAGTTAAGCATACACTCCCCAGAGGCAGACTTCTGAGGCAAGAATCTTGCCTCTTTGTCTCTTTATTTTTGAATGAGAATAATAGTGCTATCAGCCTCATGGGATCACACGAGGAACAAATGAAATGAAACATGGAAAGTGCTCAGAATAGAACTTCACACAAGGGAAGACTCAATAAATATTAGTTGTTGTTATTACTATTATTATTGTTATTATTATTTCCATTGCTGTTGAGCACTTCCTGGATGTGACACATGTTGAAGGTATAGTTTGAGGACAATGGGAGAGGGGACAATGAGTTAGGGAAGGACTACATTGATTTAAAAAAAGAAATAAAACTATATCAACTTTGCCCACAGCCATCTCATTGGGGCATCAAATCCCATCAGATCTTGAAAGCCAAGGAGGGTCTGTCCTGGTTAGTACTTGGATGGGAAACCACCTGGTAACACCAAGTGCTATAGGCTTGGGAGTGGCAACCCACTCCCAAAAAACAATCAACCATTGAAAACCCTATGAATAGCAGAGAAACACTAACAAGACTGTTTTGGCTGTTGTACACAGTCACTATAAGTTGGACTCTGACTTGATGGCACATAACAACAACAATAACAACAATATCAACCGTGTCTGAATGATGACCATTAATTTGGGCCCTCCCGTTGATACCCAATGGGATGCTTCTGATATACATGATTGTTTGGAAAATGAAATTCAAAATCTGTGTGTCTCACCCTATCACTTTCAAACTTACCTCCTGAGTTTCTGAAACAGACTAGCAAATTAAATAATCAATATCATCATCATTATGATCTAATTATCATACTTATGAATATGTGAAGACAAATCTATCTTTCCAAACTGAATGATGGTTGTCAAATTCATTTAATCAACTAATGGTGCAATTTCCACATGCATGAAAGTCAAAGATGACTGTGACATGATGTTGGCCTTAGGAGGCAAGCAGATGTGCACACATAACATTTGTTGTTGTTGTTGTTGTTGTTGTTATGTACCATCAGGTCAGGTATGGCTCATAGAGACCCTCATAGGGTTTTCAATGGCTGATTGTTCTGGGATTGTGTCAGGAGTGGTCTGCCACATCCTTCTCCCCATATGCAGAAAATTAGAATATAATAAATATGACAAATGCCAGAGAAGTCTCCACAGAAGTATACAGAAGACAGCATGCCCAGGAGGCATGAAAGTTTCCACCAATGAGAAGTAGGAATATTACAGACAAAGAGAGGAAAACCAAGGATCCTTATATTCAATCTGATACACCTTCTAGACTTAGGTTAGTTAGTACTTTATATGAAAAGGTGATCATTAAATAGCTATATAAGTAGTGGATAGATGAATAAAGAGGAGAATTTTTGCACTGCCCCTTTCTGCTCTACCTTCTCCCAGGTACATCTTCTCACACCCTCTCTTCCATCCCATGGGGAACCTGTATTTAATTATTCCTCCCCATCACTCCCTGTAAACCTCTCAAAAGCCTCCTCTAGTATTTTTCAGCCTGGAGCCGTAGCACTGTGGCATGAGATCTCAGAAGCTAAGCAAGGTCGGACTTGGTTAGTACTTGGATGGGAGACCTTCTGGGAATACCAGATGCTGCAGACTTGGGAGAAGGACTTGGCAATCCACTCCCAAAAATCAGTCTGCTATTTAAAACCCTATGAATAGCAGAGAAGCACTGACAATGGTGTTTTGCCTGTTGTACGTGGGGTTGCTATGAGGCAGATGCCGTCTTGATAGCACCTAACAACAACAAGTATTGTTCTACAAACAGACATCCTAAGCGAAGCAGACAACATTTAAATCACTGACACAAGTGAGCATTTCTCACTAATTTTCCACTACAGAATGTGAAATGCTGGAGCAGGAGAGGACGGTGTGGGCTGTGTGGTCACTGTAATGACCATGCCAAGTCCCACCAGGCCTTTTCCCCAGAACCACACAGCAGACAAAGAGTGTCAGATTTGGTGAGGTTCACATCTATGCACACAGACACAAAACACAAGCTCCCACCAGAGCCCAGTGGGCTAAATCAAGGACAATCTATGTATCCTCATGACCTCATCAGAAAGAAGAGGGATCCTCCAGGAATCTAGGGAAATGGGACCCCTAAGCCATCACACAGCTATAAGCAATACAATGGGCACTCAGGACCAGGTCCCATATCCCATCCAACCCACCCTCCCCCTCTGCAGCAGCTCTACCCCCCCACTATTCTTTCTGCACCCACATTTTATTCTCAGCACTAGACAGCCAACAGTCTAAAGGTCTTCCAAATAAAATCACAGTTTCTTCTCTTTTCATCCCCAGATCATAGTGTGTCCAAACCACGTGCAAACTTCACTCCTCATAAATCAATTGTTTAATTGACAAAAGAGGGGGCTTTGTTTAGAGATTCACAAAACTCAGAAATTCATAAAAATCCATCTTCTCCAAGTGCCTTGTTTGTCTATTGCTTTCCCAGGAATTTTAGAACTTCCACAGTCAAGAGAAGGGTCAAGTGCTCGCATGCCAATTCTCCCCCTATTTCTGTATCTGAGAAGACCAGAGGATCATCTGGGATTTGTGGTGAAGTATAATCTGTGTGGCCTCCTTGCATGAGCATGAGATGGGATGTTTGGAGGAAAAAGGTTTTTTTTTTCTTAAACATAAATTGTTCACAATACTAAGCAGAGAAATCTCCAAGTTTCTGAGTTAAACAGAAAGAAAGAAAGAAAGAAAGAAAGAAAGAAAGAAAGAAAGAAAGACAGACAGACAGACAGACAGACAGACAGAGAGGAAAAAGAAAAATAGAACTTTAAAACACTGTAAGAAGCATTTTAGAAAGTTCTGGAGGAAGAGAAAGGAGTAGGATTATAGAGAGAGACATGGCAAGATTATAGAGAGAGAACTGAAAAAAGAGGAAAAAGAGAAGAAAGAACAACAACGAGAAGAGACTCATATCCAATGGCTTCTTTTACAGATTTTCCACTTAAATCCAAGTCTAAGTTCAGAATCTGTCAAAATCTGTGCTCTGCTTTCTGTAAACCCTATCAGAATATTGTCGTTGTTGTTGTTGTTGTTGTTGTTGTTGTTGTTGGGTGCTATCAAGTTGGTGTCCAACTCAAAGCCACTCTGGGTACAACAAGCAAAACACTATTGTCAGTGCTTCTCTATAGTCATAGGATTTTCAATGGCAGATTTTTGGGGGGGAGTGGGTTGCAGGGTCCTTCTCTCAAGCTTATAGCACCCAGTGTTCTCAGGTGGTCTCCCATCCAAGTACTAACCAGGTCCAACCCTGCTTAGCTTCTGAGATTTGATGGGATCCAACGCCATAGTGCTATGGCTGCAGGCAGAATACTGTGGAGGGAAGGTGTACCTAAGAAGTGAGAGGCACCATGTTTCAGGGAGAGATCTGCTTTATCATTAGGAAATGTGCATTGTAACTAAGTCCTACTGACAGAGCACGTGATCTCACACACATGGTGTCTCTGGCCTTACCTGCATATCTTGTATCCTAGCCCAAGTCCAACCTCATCTTCCTCCTCCCTCTTTGACACTGTTGCCCTCATCACCAAAATCTTCATCCTGGGTAATTGCAACAGTGTCAGGAAGGAGCAGAAAGATCACCTGGACCGGGGGTTCCCATCTTAGGTATATATTAGAATCACTTGAACAGCTTTTAAAAATACTAAGGTCTGGACTCCACTACATCTCAGTAAATGGACATCCTTGGAGGGCAGCCCCAGAAGCCCTGTAGGTAATTCTAACATGCCTACCAGGCTGAGAATCATTGCTTTAATGTCTGGAAAGCCACTAATGCATGTCTTCTAAAGATATTCTCAAGTGACTGCACAGTATCAGGAACTGTGCTGGACATTTAACAATGATCATGGTAAAATACTTTCCTCTTTTACATTCAACTTGGAGGAGGGAGACAACACATAAACAAATAAACAACACCACATAGACAGTGTATGTGCTTCATAGAATACAAGACAGCATGAAGTAATAGGAAGCAAGTGAAAGGATGCCTGAGAGGTCAAAGAAGAAAGACTATCATAAGGAGATGTCTTTAGGGCTGTGACTTGAATAACAGAAGGATTCTGCCAGAGAATCTTGAGGAATAGAAAATCCTGGCAGAGGAACAGCAAGGTCAAAGATCTCAAGGTGCTTGGCTAAGAGACTGGAATGTTAGCCTACCTCAGTAAAATAGGAATAGCGACACCTGCCCTGGAACTTTCCCATTGTTATGATGCAAAGATACATGAGGTGTTAAAAGAAATTGGAAAGAAAATTACAATTAAAAATATAAAGATTGTCTTATTTAATTATTATCATACCTTTCTAATATAATTCAATAGCTCAGACACCAGATGACTGCCCCATGACATCCCACTGACTTAGGTGGGAAACCCAATTAGAGTACCATGATGCAATGAGAGATTCTGGGCCCCGACTTTTCTGGGAAGTCCTGGATAGATTTTTCAGAGATGCAGCTATGTTCCAGGAATCTTCTGTGATAAAATGCTGGAGCAACTTTCCATTTAATAGAGTCCACTCTCCTTATGCAAGAGGCAAAGTTGAAAGTAAAAGTTTAAAGTCCTTAAAATGCACCAAAAGAAGATGAGTTACCACATTGCTCAAAGGGGAATGAGCTACCCAGATGGCCTCCTCCCAGGCCAGTCTGGTTGCTTGCCTTTTGCAACATTCCACAACTTGACCCAGAGATGGGAACAGACAAAGTCGAATCCCATGATCATTTTTTAGTAGCCCTTAGAAAGGCACTTTGGTAAAAGGAGATTACATTTTTAGCTAATAGTTGGTTCACTAATGTTTTAAATTATCTTTGAGCACACAAGTAATGCATACTTGAATTTTCCTTATTATAAAACTAAAATATTATGGAGAAGGAAAAAGCCTCCTTGAATATTACCCAAATCCCTAGAACTATTATCAATGTATTGTTTCAATTCATATATATATATATATATATATATATATATATATATATATATATGCCCATGCCATGAAAAATGTTCAGCAAATTTTTTCCTCTCACATAAGTGGCATCATAGTGAATGTCTCTGATGAGGACTGCACAAGGATGCTTATTGTAAATACTGTAGAGTAAAAGTTATATAAATGGCAACCTGTAGGGGAGATCTCATGCAGCTGTTAGAAGAACAATGTGGCCCTGAATGTACAGTATAGCTTCAAGAGGCTTTTCTGAGTGCATTAGGGTTTGCAGAGAAACAGAACTAGTAGGAATTTCTATATCTATCTATATCTATATCTACCTATATCTACATCTATACCCATCTATCTGCACGCACACACACACACACACATACACACACACACACACACACACACATATATATGAATACATGTATGTATATTCATAAGGGAACTTGTTCTAAGGAGTTGGCTCATGTAATTGTGGAGGCTGAAAAATCCTGTGGTCTGCCATCTTCAAGCTGGAGACCCAAGAAAACTGGTGGTATAAATGAAAGGCTTGAGTGCTATAGAGTCAACGGTGTAGATTCCAGTTTCATGTCTGAAGGCCTGAGAACAAGGAGTTCTGAATTCAGGAGGAGATTGATGTTCCAGTTCAAACACCTAGGCAAAATGTGAATTCAAACTTTCTCTACATTTTTGCTCCATTCAGGCCCTCAACAGTTGGATGATGCCCAACCCACACTGGACAGGGCCATTTGCTTTACTGGGTCCACCAATTCAAATGCTAATCTCTTCTGGAAATACTCTCAAAGATGCACCCAGAAATACTCTTTAATAAGATATCTGGGCATACCACAGCTTAGCCAAGTTGAAACATAAAATTGACCATCACACTGAATTTCTTTAACCTTTATAGACTTGGTTTCTCTGTTCCTTCAGTTATGTCTCAGGATATAGGGAGGTATGTCAGTTACATGCAGCAAACTGAGGCAGCATGGTGCAACAAAGAGAACAGGTTTCATATCTTCCCAGAAAGATATATTGGAGAGACATAGAATGAAAGGGAAACTTCAGCTTGGCAAGTCAAATATGGGATCCATGGGGGTGTAGCGTCTTATCATGGTTCAGACAAACTGATAACAATCAGGGAATAACAAGAGAAGGTGAATTCCGGAAGGTGGATGCAACTCAGACATGAGAATTCAATTACTCCAACCTGCTTAACAATGGTCAGTCATGTTAGCAGTAGCTGGGTTCTGAAAACTAGGCTGGAAATGAAGGTCAGGATTTCCAGTTTTCAGAAGGAAGTTGAGAAGAACAAAGCAAAGATCACCATCCATTGCTTTTATTTACTAATTTATTATGATTAGTTTATCATGAAATATATCCTGTCTTCTTAACTGTAAATGCCACTCTTAACAAGAGAAGCAGAGTCTGTCCATCATATGAACACACAAATAATGCATTTTCAGAGAGTGATAATTGCACAAAGAGTTAGAATAAAGTGCAGACTACAAGAAATGGGGGACATGGAGGCCTTTTGGAGAAGGAGACATTGCAGGAGAAACCTGAATGAACCAAGGGCTAGAGCCAGGTAAAGAAAACTAAGGGAAGAGAGTTCCAGAAAGAAGACACAGTGAATGTTTAAAAATGGAGATACTCAAATGGAATTAGGAAGAAATGGGTTACCTCAATCTATCATGCTTCATTCATACATTCATTAATCTGTGAGCTATTTACTGAGGACCCACTGTGAAAAGCACTGTGCTAGGACTTGGGAATATAATGATAAATAATGTAAACAGGGTTTCTGCCCTCACAGAGTGTCTAACTATTTGAGAGAGAAAAAAAATAAGGGGCAAATGTAAACATCATGAGTGAAGGCCAATGGCATGAAAAACCATGAATGTTTGAAGAACCAAAAGAAGGTCACTGTGATTGGGGTCTAATGAGGTGAATCCTCATGATATCCTCAATGATATTAGAGATAGAAATTGGTACAAGCAAGGTCTTACAAGATCTTATAAATTAAAAAAAGAATTTATATAAAATCAAACACCCATTGTTGTTGTTAGGTGCCACTGAGTAGGGTAGTAGGTCATAGTGACTCTATGTACAACAGAATACAACAGAATGCAACACTAACCAAGACTGTGCCATGCCCAGCACTATGTCAATTCTTCTCTGCTATTCATAAGGATTTCAATGGCTAATTGTTTGGGGATTATTTTGGGAATGAGCTACCACGTCCTGCTCTCATTTTTGCGGTGCTGTGGATCGAAACCAGAGCCCCAGAGAGTGCAGAGTGCACTCTACCAACTGAACTAAGTCCCACAAAACCCTGAAATAATCATCTATTGGAAAACCTATGAGGATCTCTATGAGTCAGACACAACTCAACGGCACCTAACAACAAGGTTGGGATGAGGACAGTGGATGACATTATCCAGTTCATATTTTATGAACAGCACTGCTTTTAAATATGAAAATGGATTGGAGAGAGGCAATATGGCAACAAGGATATAAATTAGGATGTTATTGGAATAGTCTCAACAGGAGATGCTGGCACCTGAACCACACTGACAGCAGGAAGACACAAAGATTTAAGAGACATCTCATAAATGGAATCTGAAGTTTACTGATGGATTGGAGTGAGGGATGAAAGAGAGAGGGGAAGATAGATTAACTTCCAGGGGGATGCTTGCCAGATGAACTGGGTAGAAGGTTGTATATGAGAAAAGCAATTGACTTTCTGTGGAAGAATTCAATTTACTTGCACATACCTCTTCTTTTACTCTTAATTTCACCTATCTTTCTTTAAATAGTGTGTTTTACTGTGCCTAAAAATCTATCCAGTGGTATTCAGCACTCTTTTAAAGTATTTGTAAAACTAACTTTATTCTTTACTAAGAATATGTTTAGGGCTGGGATTTAGCTCAGTTGGTAGAGTGCTGTGCTGCAGTCTCTGAGGTCCCGAGTTCCATTCCCAGCACCACAAGAATGAGAGAAGGACCTGGCAATCCACTCCCAAGGCAATCCCGAAACAGTCAGCCATTGAAAACCCTATGAGGGTCGCTATGAGTCAGATATGGACTCGAGGGCACCTAACAACAACAACAAGTTACTTTGGGGCTGGGATTTAGCTCAGTTGGTAGAGTGCTGCTCTGTAGTCTCTGAGGTCCCAAGTTCAATTCCCAGCACCGCAAAAATGGGAGATGGACGTGGCAACCCACTCCCAAGGCACTCCCGAAACAGTCAGCCATTGAAAACCCTATGAGTGTCTCTATGAGTCGGATACAACTGGACAGCACCTAACAACAACAAGAACAACAAAAATATATTTATATGGTTCTCAAGTCTTATTGAATAAGGTATACACTCATCTCACTATTTTTAGATATCCACCTGTGTAAAATTGGAGTATGCAACAAACTTAATGGCTTAAAGCAGCTATTCATTTAGCCTATGATTTTGTAGTGGGCTGAACTATTCTTCTGGTCCAGCGCAGGTGGCCAAACTCTGGCGAGTAGGTTCATGTATCTCAGGTCAGGTGATCACTTGGCTGGAAGCTGGATGATTTAGATTGTATGGCAGGCATATTGCGTTTATTTAGCTTAATTAAAAGTACATTTCTTGAAATTTCCTTCCCTGTGTAATTCTTCATTAGGGTAGACATCACAAGATATTTTCATGATATCTGGAGGGTAGGAGTGAAGTAGCAGCCATTATGCTTGGGGTGTTGATGCAAGCTCCAGGTTCCATTGTAGCTTATGTGTGCAGTTGATCTAAAGTTATGTGTGCAGTTGATCTGATGCTAAGGCCCTTTCAACCTGAAGCAGAAGGAACTCCTCCAGCTTCCATGAGTTGTGAACCAGGCATAGGTGCAGCTCCATAGCAAAAAGACCAGATGAAAAAGAGCACAGATGTTGGTTCCAGTTTGCCTCAGTCTTTCTTGCTCTTTGCCCAGCTTTTCATTTTGATTATCTGCCTTGCTTCAGTGACTTCAGGAATAGCATTGGTTGCAAAAATCAACTGTCATCCATAGAATTCTTTACCAGCTCTCCTTTGTGGTTTCTAGTAAATGACTTTCAATTGTGCAATATGTAAGCCCTGTAATAATACCTTATTACACATTACTATGTAGTCAATAGGCTGCCAGCTACACTATGGAGGAAGGAGGTGGGGTAGACAGCTAATCTTGTGTCTCTCATTATTCATCCAGGTTGCCTGAGCTTCTTCACATGGCAGTTGGAGAATTCAAAGGGCAACAAGAGAAGTCAGTTCCCAAATTCTACATGCTTCACATAGGCCAAAGCATTCCCATGGTCAAGCCCAGAGACAGTGTGGCACAGCACCACCAAGAAGAGTACATTAAGAGAAGTGTGAAAATATGAGGCTATCACTGCAAACAAAATGTGTAATGAAGAAGACATGGTAACATCTACTGCCTGGGCATTAGAAGTAGAATATCACATCTGAATGGCTCAAGTAAGGGCCATGGGTAAGAATTTAGAAGCATTATTCTCTCTTAGTAGATTGAGATTCATGCTTTTCTGCCACTTCTTTTAGATGGACCATTCTGCCTACAAACCTAAAGTCACCCATTCCCCACTCCCTTATGTATACACCAGGTTCCATGGGCACATTGTCTATGCCTGAGTTTTCATTCCTGCCGCTCGTAACCTGCAAGGACACTCCTTCCAATCATTGTGCCTTCCCTGTCCACAATCTGTGAATAATAAATCTTTGAACTCATTTCCTAGTGTGGTGGGGTACTGGATTTATGCCTTCCATCTGAAGACTCACATACTACTTCAGGCTGGACTAATTCAGAGAAATAATCTGGCAGACATATGTGGAGCAAGGTCAAGAAAGAACCACAGGGTGTCTGGCAGTATAAACAAGTTGCCCTTGTGAGGGACCCCTGGTCACAGATGGGACAACTAGGCATTAGACTATCAGGTAAAAGAAGTATCCCAAGGAAGGCACACTATAAACATCCATGTCCAGTTCCCCTTCACTCTTTGTAACAAGAGGGCTGCTAGCTGCTCTGGTACTGGAACACCAATTTAGCAAAACAATATGCCACACCACTTTTGCTCATTCTTCCATAGTCCTCCAGTATTTCCCTGTGGGAAGAAATATATTGTGTGTCATCAAGTCAGTTCTGACTCACAGTAACCCTATGTACAACAGAACGAAACACTCCCCGACTCTGTGCCATGCCTGGCACTATGTCAGTGCTTCTCTGCTATTGAGTTCAATGGCAGATTGGGATTGTTTCAGGAGTAGGCTGCCTAATCCTTCTCTCATTTTTGCAGTGCTAGGATCTAACCCAGGGCCTCAGAGAGTGCAGAGCAGCACTCTACCAACTAAGCTATACTCCAACCCAGGGAAAAAATATGAACATATATGCATATTTTACTTTCCTTTTCTCTCATGTACGAGATGTTGTTGTTGTTGTTGTTAGGTGCCATCGAGTCGGTATCCGACTCATAGCGACCCTCTGTACAACAGGGGAAACACTATTGTCAGTGCTTCTCTGTTGTTCATAGGGTTTTCAATGGCAGATTGATTTTTGGGAGGGGGTTGCCAGGTCCTTCTCCCAAGCCTATAGCTTCTGGTGTTCCCAGGCGGTCTCCCATCCAGGTACTAACCACGCCCGACCCTGCTTAGCTTCTGAGATCTGACGGGATCGGATGCCACAGGGCTACGGCTGCAGGCATCATGTACAAGATACTGCACTATATATACTGTTCAGAACTTTTCTTTTTCACTTGAAAAATATTTGTTGCTGTTGTTGTTAGGTGCCATCAAGTTGAGTCTGACTCTTAGTGACCCTACATACAACAGGACAGAACACTATCCAACACTATGCCATGCACATGATATTTTTATGTTTGAGCCCATTGTTGTGGGCACTGTGTTTCTTCTCATTTTGAGTTGTGTCCAGGAACTGGAGGTCCCAGGAGCTTTACTGCATTCCCATCATTAAGTTTGACTCTACTTTGAGGAGGCAACTCTTCACCAGTATTCTTTTGAATGCCTTGCAGCCTGAGGGGCTCATTTTCCAGCACAATATTTGACAGTGCTTCTCTGCTATTCATAGGATTTTTTCAATGGCTAATAATTTTGGGAGTGGACTGCCCGGTCCTTCTCCTTAGTCTGTCTTAGTCTGGAGGTACAGCTGAAAACTGCTCAGCATGGGTGGCCCTGCTGGCATCTGACATACAGGTGGCATAGCTTTTGGCATCACAACAACCTGCAAGCCCCTGCTGCATGACAAACTGACAGACATGTGGAGGAAACATATTTTAGCAATATGTAATTTTTTCATTCTTTTATAAAGCTATGTAGTATTTTGCCATGTGAATGCATTGTAGTTTGCTTAATCAGTACCTCATGGGCAATTGGGTCGTTACCAGCCTTTTGCTATTTCAAGAATGCTGTGAAGAATCATCTTGCCCATGTGTTGTTTTTATTCCTACCACTACATTTTTAGACAGCATAGTTTCCTGCAGTGACTGTTTATAGAGTTAAATTCCATATCTTTGTTATGTTGGCATCATACAGTCTGGGCATTGAGAAGGCTACTATACTATCACCAGTACAATAATTCACAAGCTTTAATGTACAAAATGTTCACATGGGAGGTGACACAACAATCCACATTTCTAAGTCCCATTCCTCAGATCTTCTAGAGAAGTAGTTCCAGAGTAGAGCTAGGAATCCCCATTTTAAACAAGCACTTCAGGTCATCATGAGGATCATTTGCTACATCCCCAGAAGAAGGGTTTCAGATATTGGTGACTCAGAATTATTCTCTGGGAAAACAATTCATAATTTAAGAGCATTACAATTGTCGATTCATTCATCCTGTCTCTCCCGATAATGATCTCCCTGACTGGAAGTTATGAAGTGGGAGTTGGTATGATGAGCCAGGAAGCAGAATCAGAAGGTGATTCTGAAAGGTGGTTCATTTTGGGAAGATGTCTACTCTATGCCCCACGGGCTCTCAGATGCCAAGAGGCAACTTGAGTTCAGTGAAGCTTTCTGGAGACCCAAGAATATTGGAATATCTGCTACATTCCCCAGCTGGCTCCAAGAAAATAACACTACTAGCCAAACAGAGCAGGACACAGCAATGGTAAAAGAGCCTGAAGACAGGGACTGAGGAGTGGGACATGAGATTCAGAAATGACAAAAGGGCTCTGTACTCCAGTGGAGGGCTTCAAGATGGAGTCAGGCAGGCTTCGTCTGTCTCACACCACATTACTTGGCCCTCTGTGCCATACATCCTGTATTATCCATTATAAAAGAATTACTGGAGAGGTTCCTTTCGTGAGTACTCTCTTAGAGCAGTGTTCCTTTCCTCCAGAACCTGTATCTTGCATCCTTTTGGTGTGTTTAATTGAATATTTTCTGTGTCTCCCTAGTAAGCTGAAAGCTCCATAAAAGCAAAAGCATGCTTGAATTTTGCTTTTATTGCTTACCTGGTCAATTTACTGGTGTCACAACAAAAAGGTCCAAACCAGAGTCGATAACTAGGTATGATTGTGTCCCACAGTGCTTGACTTCAGAAATATCTGAGTAGTGGAAGAAAAGCAGGTTGAACTGTATAGAACCAGAAACTAGTCTGTTGAAACTTTTGTAATTACCGTCCACATAAAATTATAAGCAGAGAATTAAATTCTTGTATGTTGTATCTACAGTAAACTTAAAAATGGAATATATGTAATTATAAATGTCAAGTGCATTTATTATATTTCTTTTATTGGGAAATAAATGGAATATAATTTTTCATTACACCTGTGTTTATAGAGTGCCAACCTATATTCATATTATAAACTTAAGTTTGATCAACAAAAAGAATATTTTTCTATTTTATTTGCAAAAAATATTAAATCATGGTCATATAAAGAAAACAATCAAGTAATATACAATTGGAAATGAAACTTCTACAGTATTATATCAATATACCAGAAAACTAAAATTTTATTTTGTGATGTTTGTAGTATTTGTTAGCTTTTAAAGATCTGTGATTTGCTGTGATTTCTTTCTCCACAGTCGTACTTTTTATTCTCTCTTTTAACGAGAGTCCTCCCCAAACCAGAGTATACCTGTAGATTTGCCTCATGACCTTTTTGTACGTGCTTAAATAATAGACAGTAGACAGTTGAGAATATAGTCTCAGTTTAGGAAAGTTTAATGGCAACCCAAGATATCATTAAAACATCCCAAATTGATTTAGGGTTAATTTTTCTTTCATCCTTACTTTGAATATATTTCAGATTGGAAAATTGAATTGGGAAAGGGATATTAGTTGATTTCTTCTACATATTTTCTGTCTTAGGCTTCTCTTCTTCACCCCCTCCCTAAGTGACCAGCATTTTCTCACTCCTCTGAGGTCAGAGGGAGTAGTAATGAAAGATTTTAGTGGAATCTTAAAGACTAGTCTTCTGTTCTCTGGCTGGCCCATCCTCTCTTTCCCTCCTCCCTTCTTCCCTTTCTTTCTTCCTTTCTCCCTCCACTCCTTCCTTCCTTTCCCTTTCTTTCTTTCTTTCTTTCTTTCTTTCTTTCTTTCTTTCTTTCTTTCTTCCTTCCTTCCTTCCTTCCTTCCTTCCTTCTTTTTTTCCTTCTTTTTCTCCATTAATGGAGGGTTAAACCCAGGGCCTCCTGAATGCTAGGCAAGTGCTCTACCACTGAGCTGCACCCTCAGTTCCTTTTTAAGACAAGGTCTCACTAAGTTGCCCAGGCTGCCTCTGGCCTCAAACTCACAATCTTCCTGCCTCAGCCTCCTGAGTTGCTGGGCTTACAGGCATAAGCTACAGTGCCCAGCTCCTTGGTAGCATTTTGATGATTTCCCAAGAGATTCTGCACTAGGTTTCTCTCTCCTGTGTGTTCTTTGAACCAGGAAGATGTGGATAAATTTCCCTTTGCATGGTTGTTCTTCACTCTCTTTTTCATCTAACATGATTGCCTACAGATTCTTATTGATAGGGTCCCTCTGTACCCCAAGGATCAGAACATATTTCTGTCTGACTCTCTGTCTCCTGGCTACCCACACAGGATCCCTAGGAATTATTTTTAATCCCTTGGTCACACATGCCCTGGGGAACATAGGCTAATCTCATTGTAGGAATTCTCTCCTGACTCCAGTAACAGAGCACTGGACAGATCTTCTGGTTTTATAAATTCCCCCAGGCAGGTGTCAGACCCTATTCTCAACTACATAGTGTTGTTGTTGTTGTTGCTGTTGTTGTTGTTGTTGTTGTTGTTGTTGTTGTTGTTGTTTTGAGGTGCCATTGAGTTGGGTCCAAATCATAGTGACCCCATGTACAACAGAACAAAGGAGGAATTATATCTGACAGTGCTTTTCTGCTATCCATAGGGTTTTAAATGGCTGATTGGTTTGGGAGTGGGCTGCCAAGTCATTCTCCCATTTTTGTGGTCCTGGGGATCAAACCCAGGACCTCAGAGCACACAGAGTAAGTACTCTACTAGCTGAGCTAAACTCCAGGCCCCCAACTGCATAGTAGTTTCCTTAAAGTCATGTCTTGCCAGCCTAAAAGTGAAGGAATAGTATATCACTTACCACCTGTCTTTTTTAGTCTTTTTCTGGCTAAGGGATCAAAAAGTTATCCAAAAGTTCCTCAGGGTCCTTTCCTTTGTGAATACATAATTGGCAATGTGATACCTCTTCTTGGAATTTCCTATCAATTGTATTTTGGGGACTGGTCATCAATTCTGTTTCAACAACCTGTCTTTGCTTCATTTCATAGTATGTAGCTCATTCACTCCTTGGAATAGTAAATTAGCTAGCTGTAAAGAAAGATAGGGCCATTTTAAAATGCTAATATATGTTCAAGTTAGCTCTCATATTTGTTCATTTTTAATTCATTTGCAAGTAACAAAATTGCACTGAAATGCCTTTGACTGATGGATATGCCTATATAAACACAAAATTAATTAGTTAATTCCTTTACCATTGAATATTCATTGAGCATTTCTTTTGTGCAGAGTACTGTGATAGGCATAAAAATATCAACTCACAACATAGATCATATGGAGGTAGGTTGTGTGAATTATCCTCCATCCATCTTCCACTTCTTCTTTTTTCCCAAATCTCCCCAAAAGCCAGGGAATCTGAAATCCAGACCAGCAATGGTGTGCTGGTGGTAACACAATACCTCCTTGCAGTAATGTTCAGCCCTGAATGGATTGGAACTGAGAAGCTGCATCTTCATGTTCATTATAAAGAGCTCTCTTAGCAGTTTTGTTCCTCATGCCAAGGGTACCATTCCAATGTGGTGGCCCTTCTGCCCATGAGAGGACTATGCATCCCACCAATGTGAACTTCCATCTCTCCATGGCATGTGAATTGTCTCAATTTCCCACCTGGGGTCTCATTTTGAAAGTGGTTATTTCCACTGGCATTAAGCTCCTTGGACTGCATTATTTGGTAGAATTCTTCACAGCCCCTATTGCTAATGCAAATTAGTGAGTACTTCCCAAATCCTACCTGTTTTCTTTTCTATCTAGGATTGGGCCTGATAAAAATCCTTTGCAAGTGCCCTAAAAGAAGAGAGAGTCCTTCTCCTGAAGTGTTAACCTCCTGAATCAAGATGGGCTCTGTTGGGAGTTGGTTCTCTTTCTTCTCAACGCTCTTCTTTTTAGGTGGATGGAGGGAGGATTGACTTAAGAAAGGGTGGATTACTCTCCTGGAACCTGACAGAATATGGAGTGACCTTAGTTTTCTCCTTATAGAAACTTCTGAGCAGTTGTAGATGTCATTTTAATTTTCTATGGACACTATTTTGTGGTGTTTTATTTGTTTGTTTTTGGCTTCGGTGAGTAAAATCAAATACATCTCCATTCTGACCATGACAGGTTCTGCATTTTGTTAAGCCGTAAAGATTTTCTTAGGTCTTAAAATAGGTGTTAGGGGTTTAAATTCTATAAGAAAGAGAAAGGAAGAAAGAAACAAATAAAGAAAAAAAGAAAGAGGAAGGAAGAGAGAGAGGAAAGAAGGGAGGGAGGAAGGGAGGGACAAGAAAAAGAAAAAGAAAGAGAGAAAAAGAAAGGAAAGAAGGAAGGAAGGAAGGGAGGGAGGAAGGAAGGAAGGAAGGAAGGTAGGAAGGAAAGAAGGAAAAGGGAGAAACAAAGGAAGGGAAAGAAAAAAAGAGATAGAGATAAAGAAAGAAACTGAATGTTCCAAAAGCAGACTTTATGGTTGCCATTTAGAAGCACAAGTTTATAGCAAATGGCTGAAACTTTCTAGTAATGCTGAAATGATTTTGTATAAGTATACTGTTTCCAAATATTTTTCAAGATTCATTTGGGAATGATTTAGCTAATATTACATCTTTTCGGTGTTGTGAAAAGATGACTTTCAATCTGAGAAAGATTTCAGTAGGTCACCAAAGTGATAAAGCTGGCCTTATCCTCTTCCCCACCTGGTATGTGGAGGGAATAGGCTTTTGGTATTAAGCCACCTCAGGACACCCTGGGTGTCTGCTATGTATCCAAAAGAATGAAGAACTTTCACCTTTGGAAGTTCCTGAAGAGTTTAGAACTGACTTTAACTGGAAGTAGGGGATTGCTATCATGCCCATAACACCCTTGGAACTCTCAGAAGGTATGCCACCAGTTTGCTCCACAGTGCCAGTAAGAATTTGCTTCATTGCATTACAGAAATATACAAACAAAATGAAAAGGACTGGTCAGAACCATCTGGGAATGGGTTGAGAGAGGTATCTGTAAAGCCTACCTGGCCAACAGCTGAATGGGTGTTGTGAGGACAGCATGCCTATTGGCAAGGACCCCTGCATGCATTTGAACAATTCCACACTCATAGGGAGGTCTCCTAAATATTTTACATACAAGATATATTCCTGTGGATGCTAGCTGACAGCCACTGATACATGATGGAGAAAAAACACAGCTCATCCAAGGTAAATGCAAGAAAGGAACAACCAAAGCAGCTGCAGATAAAAGATAAGGTGTAAGTCCCTAGGTTGGCCCCCTCAGTGGTTGAGGAGGGAAAGTACAGGCTAGAGATGAGGGTCCCAATTGCTAGAAGACAATTAGAGACTAATTTTATTGACTACATTACAGCAAGTCCAAATTAATATGACCATATAAATCCTAATGACATACCAATTTATGGGCTCAGCAAGAAATTATGTTTGGTGAATGGGCATGTAATTGAATGGGTGAGATGATGGGCTTCTGAAGGCCAGAACTCTAATGTCAAAATGACTGGATTCAAATCCTGGATCTAACTTTATTTGGATATAAAACTTGAGTAAGTCACTTAATATCTCTATGCTTCAGTTTTCTCATAAGGTTGTAGTATTAAGTTAGTCAATCTTTGTATAGCACTCAGAATGTCTCTAGCACATAATATGTTGTTGTTGTTGTTAGGTGCCGTCGAGTTGGTATCTGACTCATAGTGACCCTCTGTTCAACAGGGGAAACACTATTGTCCTTGCTTCTTTGCTGTTCATAGGGTTTTCAATGACAGATTGATTTTGGGGAGGGGATTTCCAGGTCCTTCTCCCAAGCCTACAGCTTCTGGTGTTCCCAGGCGGTCTCCCATCCAGGTACTAACCAGGCCCAACCCTGCTTAGCTTCCGAGATCTGATGGGATCAGATGCCACAGGGCTACCGCTGCAGGCCAGCACATAATATACTCAACTAATATTACATATTATTCTTACATTAAACTTTCTAAACTGAGACTATGTTCTCTACTGTCTACTACTTAAGCATATACAAAAGGGTCATGGGGCACATCCATAGGCATACTCTGGTTTGAGGGAGGACTCTTGTTAAAAGAGAGAATAAAGAGTACGACTCTAGAGAAAGAAATCACAGCAAATCACAGAGTTTTAAAAGCTGACAAATACCACAAACATCACAAAATAATAATTTTAGTTTTCTGGCATATTGATATAATACTATATAAGTTTCATTTTCAATTGTATATTCTTTGATTGTTCCTTTATATGACCATGGTTCAATAATATTTTCTGCAAAGAAAATGACCTAAGATTAGGACATTCCCAGACAAAAGAAAAGACGAGAGCAAAAGCAAAGGTTAGCAAGCTTCTGTTAGACAGAAAACACTTTGGATAGACAGACAAGGCAGCCATCCTAAGAAAATGGATGGAAATATGGGTTCTTCCCATAGCTTTATTAAAATCTGAATAAAGTGGTGGCCCGCCCACCCAATGTGACAGGAGCCCTGGATTCCCAGTGTGTCATTAGCCCTGTACATGGACACTTAAGTTTTGCCCTTCTCAGACAGGTAAAACTTCTTGTTGTTTAGTAAACTTTTGTGATTTAAGGCATATGAAGCCTTGGGACTTTATTTTGTAAAATGGCTTAATGAGTTTCTTTGCCGTAATCAAAAGAATGGGAATTCCAGTGTAAAATGGCAGATTAGAGGAAGCTTCTGTGTGATGAAGTAAAACAAAGGATTCAGAATAGGAAAGAGTGGACTCTATTCCAAAGAGAGTAAGAATGCAAAGGCAAAGAAATCACAGAGGAGATTATAGGATGGTCTCAGGGTGCAGAATGGAGCTGAGTTGTGAGGAGTGAATAGGATACATCTCCAGCCACTGCTCCCACAGTGAGGAAGGGAACTGGACCCTTCACACCAAAAGGTAAACTGGACAGTCCTGGTTACCCAACTGCCAGTTCTATGGGTAATCCCACGGTTATTGAAGCCCTTTGATCCGTTCAGGAGATTGGGTGAGATAGTGGCTCTTCCTGAATGGAAAATGGGTCAGCATTGGAGAAAAGATTCATTTTTCTATACTCCATATCATGGTGGGCTGTAACCAGGTGCCATCTTGAGAGGGAACCTATTATATGAGGTTGAGCTACTCCAGGGGCCTGAAAACAAAGAATGATCACTGTTCACGGAGCCTAGGGGTAAAGTGTCACAAATCCAGGGTATGACAAAGCTATGACAGGCAGTTATAGAAAGTGGGAAAGTAGGATACTGGTACATTGAGAGGTTCAGGCAGTAGGAGGCTCAGGCAACACAGACAGTACCCCCAGCCCCTGGGTAGAGGAGACAACTCCACCTCCTGAAGGGAACTTTAGGCTGACAACTCTAAGCCAAGGTCAGATAAAAGACTCCATCTTCAAGCCAGACATGGTGGTGCATACCTGTAATCCAGCAACTCGGAAGGCAGAGGCAGGAGGATCACAAGTTCGAGACCAGAGGCAATCTGTGTAATTTAGTGAGACCGTGTCTCAAAAAGAGTAATAAAATAAGCTGAGGGTGCAGCTCAGTGGTCCAGCACTTGCAAAGCATGCAAGCATGAGGCCCTGTGTTCAACCCCGAGTACCACAAGGAAAAAAATAAAGACTCCATCTTAATTCACCCGCAACTCCACATAACAGACCCCAATGTCAGAGGACAGTGAAAGAAGCCACTTCAAGATTTTAACTTTATTTTTCTAGCTGTACTGTGGACTGAACCCAGGGTTTTGCATGGGGAAAGTACTGTACCCTCAGACCTTTTCTTAGATTTGTTTGGAGACAAGGTCTATTTAAGTTGTGCAGGCTTCCTCTGGCCTGGGGCTCAGGATGCTCCATCCTCAGACTCCCAATATGCTGGGATTGCAGGTGTGTACCATGGTGTCAAGCTCTGTCTTTTTTTTTTGTTTGTTTGTTTGTTCCTTTCTCTCTCTTTTCATCATTAATTTTATTGTTCTCATTTCTTTATTTCTAATGTAATTTTTATCCTTTTCCTTTTTAATTTTTATGTTTTGCTGCCTATGTACCTTTCTTTTTTATTTACTATACTTAACGTATTATTTTTGTGCTATTTTTTAAAAAAAGAAATAGGCTTTTCACTTCTTATTGCTCTTCTTATGTTTACCTAATTTTGTTTATATACTTTTTTTCTTTATTATGCAATTGAGTTTCTTTTTTTTCTTTTGCTTGTTCTCTCTCTCTTCCTAAAATGCATTTTCTTTCTGGATTGTTTTTCCTTTATTTTACTTAACCCTTGCTCCTTCCTTCTCTCTCCCCTTTCTCTACCCTCACCCCACTTTTATTTCAGGCAATTACTATATTTAGCGTTACCTTAAGTAATTTGTAACTTCATAGCTTTCTCTATAGTGCTGTCACTATTTTCTGTTCTGTTGGCTTTGGTGATGTAGGGGTTGGTTTTAACAGATTTTAAATGTATTTCTCTATTTGTTTTGGTTGGGTATTGTATCTGTTACAGTGGTTTGTCTTCTCCTCTGGGAGTGATACTGGAGATTGACATGTCAGAAGAAATCTGCTCACTAAGAACAGCATCATATAAAAAGAGAAGAGATATCCATCCCAACAGATGCACAAATCACAAAACAGAAACAATAGAAACATGAAAAAGCTAGGTAACACATCTACCCTAAAAGACTACAATTACATGACTATTGAATCTAAATATACTGATATGGCTGATATGTCAGACAAAGAATTCAAAAACCTATTTGTAAAAATGATCAATAACTTCAAAGAGGACACAAACAAGCACATGAATGAACTAAGGAAATCAATACAGGTTCTAAATCAGAAAGTAACCAATTAGAAGACAAAGTCAGAAAAATGGATGAGAAATACAGAAAGGAAATTGAGATTTTTTTGGGAAAAAACCAAACAGGAATGTTGGAAATGAAGAACTTGATAAATCAAGTTTTAAAATAGTGGAAAGCATCACCAGGGGACTAGATCAAACTGCAGACAGGATATCAGAGATGAAAGAGAAAGTAGAGGAAATACTACATTCAGATATCAGCAAAGAACATAAAATAAAAGAACATGACCATAACTTTCAAGAACTCCGAGACATGATCAAGAGACCAAATCTAAGAATGCAGGGATAAAAGAAGGAACTGGAATAAAAACTAAAGGCATAGAAAACCTATTTAGTTAAATTATTTCAGAAAATTTCCCAAATCTGGGGAAAGGAATGAACATCCAAGCACAAAAGGTATTTAGAAGATCAAATAGAAATGAACAGAAAAGAATCTCCCCATGACATATTATAGTTAAAATCTCAAGACTAAAGAACAAAGAAACAATGTTAAAAGCTGCAAGAGAAAAGCACCAACTCACAAAGGCAAACCCATCAGAATAATATTGGACCTCTCAGCACAAATACTAAAATCCAGGAAAGCATGAAATGATATATTTAAAGCTCTAAAAATAAATAACTTCCAACCAAGATTACTATATCCAGAAAAATTATAAATCAATATAGAAACAATGACCTTTGAAGACAAGCACACAGTAAAACGTTCATGATCATCAAGCCAGCATTGCAGAAGATACTTAAAGAATTTCTATACACACAGAAGAAAAAAGATAACTTCAATAGCTACAGTAGAGGAAAGAATAATTTTCATAAGAGAAACGATAAACTAATGAGAACTAGGAAAGAATCTGTCATGTCTAACTCAAAAAATCAGCAAACCTCAAATTTGAATAAAGAAGAAAGAAAGGAATAGTAAGTGACTTAACCAGGAGAAAAAAACAACACAATTACAAGAATCAGCAAACAAATGCTTCTCAGTAACCCTAAATATAGATGGCCTTAACACTCCAATTAAAAGACATACACTAGTAGATTGGCTTAAAAAATCCAACAATTTGTTGTCTGCAAGAAACACATGTTACTGGCAAAGATATTCACAGACTGGAAATGAAAATATAGAAATTGATATACCAAGCAAATGGAAGCCAAAGAAAAATTATAAGGGAAGAATAGTGATCCTCATATCAGATAATGTAGACTTCAAGTGAAAATTAGTCAGAAGAGATAAAGAAAGTCACTATATATTAATAAGGGGGAAATTGATCAAAAATATAACAATTGTAAATATATGTGCACAAAACATTTGTCTCCCGCATGTCTGTCAGTTTGAGTGCTGTGGAGCTTATGTGTTGACATGGTGCTGAAAATTTTGCCACCAGGATTTCAGATAATAGCAGGGACACTCATGGTGGTTTCAGCTGAGCTTCCGGACTAAGATAGATTAGGGAGAAGGACCCAGAATCCCACTCCCCAAATAATTAGTCATTGAAAACCTCATGAATAGCAGAGAAGCAGTATCAACTATAGTGACAGAAAATGAGCCCCCAGGCTGGAAAATGTTTAATAGATGACTGAGGAATAGGTGCCTCCTCAAAGTAGAGTAGCCCTTAATGGTAGGAATGGAGAAAAGCCCCTGGGACCTCCTTTTGCTGATGTGGCACAATTCAAAATGAGAAGAAACACAGTGGCTGTACAATGGGTTCAAACATAAAATGATCATGTGCATTGCACATGGTGTGGTAGTATTTTGTTCTGTTGTATATAGGGTCTCCACGAGTGAAATCTAACTCCACAGCACCTAACAATAACAACAAACATCATTGTACCAAATTTCATAAAACAAATTCTACTGAACATAAAGGGACAGATTGGTCTAGATAAAATAGTGGATGACATCAATACCCCACTCTCGGAGAGATGGGGGGGGAGGGGCACGAGAGGGTAAGGGGGAAGTTATGTGAGCAATGTATAATGAAATTCATACATGAAAATGTCACAATGAAATACACGTCAGAATGAAACACACACACACACACACACACACAAAGAAACCTATATCTATGGCATTTTCTTGGAATTTAAGCAAAAGTAATATTAGTTTACATGATTAAAAACATTTACTTCCTTAGGAAATTAAAGCATAAACTAAAATTTTAAAAATACCCCATTCTCATCAATAGATAGAGCATCCAAACAAAAAAAAATCAGCAAAGAAATTTCAGAGTTAAATACTACAATATTTCAAATAGACTTAATAGACACTTACAGCATAGTCCATCCTAAAGCTACAGAATATACATTCATCTTGGAAACTCATAGAACTTTCTCTAAAACAGATCACATTTTTAGTCATAAATCAAATATGAACAAATATAGAAAAATCAAAATAATTTTGTGTATATTATTGTCAGAACATAATAGAGTAAAACTAGAAATCAATAGCAAGAGAAATTACAAAAACTATAGAAATTCATGGAGATGGAACAATATATTCTTAAATAATCAATGGATCATTGAAAAAATCAAGAAGAAAAAATTTAAAATCCTAGAATCAAATTAAAATGAAAACACAAACTACAAAAACATTTGGGATAGAGCAAAGGCAGTTCTAAGAGAGAAGTTTATGGCTGTGAATATGTACATTAAAAAATCAGAGAGAACTCAAGTGAATAACTTAATGATGCTCCTCAAAGTCTTAGAAAAACAAGAACAAAGAAAGCCCAAAATCAGTAGGCAGAAAGTAAAATAATTAAAGGAGAAATTAATGAAATGGAGATTAAAGGGCAATAAAAAGGATTGATGAAACAAAAAGCTAGTTCTTTGAAAAGTTAAACAAGATTGACATGCCCTTAGCTAAACTAACCAAAAGAAAGAGAGAAAAGACTCAAATTAATAAAATTAGAGTTAAAAAGGGGGACATTACAACAGATAAAAATGAAATCCAGAGAATCATTAGGGAATATTTTGAAAACATATTCCAAAAAACTGGAAAATGTAGATGGATAAATTCCTAGATATATATGACCTACCAAAATTAAATCAAGAGGATATAAGCTACTTAAACAGACCTTTAACAAGATCAAATGAATTTATTGCCAAATTCTACAACACCTTTAAAGAAAAAGTAAGACTAATGCTCCTCAAACTATTCCATAAAATAGAAATGGAAGGAACACTATCAAACACATTATATGAAACCAGTATTGTCCTGATATCAGAACCAGATACGGATATAACAAAAAATAGGAAAATTACAAACCAATTTTCTTGATGAACATAGATGCATAAATCCTTAATAAAATACTTGCAAATAGACTTCAACAACATACATAAAAGATCATACACTATCATCAAGTTGGTTTCATTCCAGGCATGCAAGGGTGGCTCAACATACCCAAGTCAACAACTGTAATAACGTAACAGAAACACAGTTAGAGACAGAAATCACATGACCATGTCAATATATACAGAAAAGGCCTTTGACAAAGTTCAATATCCTAAGTCTGAATAAACTAGGAATAGAAGGAACATACCTCAAGATAATAAAGATAATGTATGAAAAATTATACCAAACATAATAATAGACGGGGAAAAACTGAAAGCATTTCCTATAAAATTAGGAATGAGACATGCGTGTCCACTCTCTCCACTCCTATTAAATATACTAATTGAACTCTTAGCCACAGCAAAAGGGCAAGAGAAAGAAATAAAAGGCATCCAGATAGGAAAGGAAGAAGTCAAATTTTCCCTATTTAAAGATTCTATGATCCAATACCTAAAAGATCCTAAAGACTCCACTAGAAAACTCTTAGAGTTTATAAACACTTTCACCAAAGTAGCAGGATACAAAATTAACGTATAAAAATCAGTAGCGTTTCTATGTACTGATAACAACCAGGCTGAGAAAGAACTCCAGAAAATAATCCTGCACACAATAGTATCAAAAAGAATAGAATACCTACAAATAACTTAACTAAGGAAGTGAAAGACCTCTACGATGAAAACTTTAAAACACTGAAGAAAGAAAATGAAGAAGGTACTAGAAGATAGAAAGGCCTCCCATGCTCATGGATCGGAAGAATTAATATTGTTAAAATGCCTATATTTTCAAAAGTAATCTACAGATTTCATGCAGTCCCCATCAAATCCCAATGACATTCTTCACAGAAAAGGCAAAATCAATCCTAAAATTCATGTGAAAGCACCAAAAACCCAAAATCACTAAAGCAATCCTGAAAAGAAAGAGCAATGGAGAGCCATCACAATACATGATTTTCAATTACACTACACAGCCATAGTAACAAAAACAGTACGGTTTTGGCAAAAAAAAAAAAAAAAAAAAAAAAAAAAAAAGACATGTAGACCATTGGAATAGAGGATCCAAAAGCAAAAACCCATGCAGCTACAGTCACCTGATATTTGACAAAGGTACCAAAAATATGGGGCTGGGATTTAGCTCAGTTGGTAGAGCGCTGCACTGCAGTCTCTGGGGTCCCGAGTTCAATTCCCAGCACCACAAAAATGGGAGAAGGACGTGGCAATACACTCCCAAGGCAACCCCGAAACAATCAGCCATTGAAAACCCTATGAGGGTCGCTATGAGTCAGACACCGACTCGATGGCACCTAACAACAACAACCAAAAATATAAAATAGAGTAAAGATAGCCTCTTCAAACAGTATTACATGTGCTCATGAAGAAGACTCACCTTGTATGAAAATTAGTTGAAAATGGATCAAAGACCTTAATGTAAGACTTGTAACTTTGAAACTGCTGGAAGAAAACATAGAGGAAACACTTCAAGATATAAGCATAGGCAAGGACTTTCTGAAAAGAAGTCTAATAGCACAGAAGTCCAATAGAAAATAATGGCAATAATTGACAAATGGGAGTACATGAAAGTAAAAAGCTTTTGTACAGCAAAGGAGACAATTACAGCATGAAGAGATAGCCTACAGAATGAGAGAAAATCTTTGCCAGCTATACATCAGACAGGGGATTAATATCTAGAATATATAAAGAGTTCAAAAATTAAACACCAAAAAATCAAAATATCCAATCAAAAAATGAAAAGAATAGAGAGTTCTCAAAAGAATTGATGCTTTTGAACTTTTGTGTTAGAGACGAATATTGAACATACCATGGACTGCAAAAAGAACCAGCAGATCTGTCCTACAAGAAGTGCAACCAGATTGCTCCTTGGAACCAAGGATGACTAATTGCATCTGATGTATATTGGACGTGTTGCCAAGGAGGGATCACTCTCTGGAGAAGGACATCATGTTTAGGAGAGTGGAAGGTCAATGAAAAATAGGAAGACCCTGAACTAAATGGATTAACATAGTATCTGCAACAATGGGTTTAAACATAACTAAGATTGCGTGCTTGGCACAGAATCAGGGAGTGTTTCATTCTGTTGTACATAGGGTCACTATGAGTAGGACCTGACTTGATGCCACCTAATAACTGTAACGATAACCTGATTCTTAACACACTTCATTTGCTGAGTCACCAAGCACATTCTGAACCATTTAAGCATTCTTTTTCAAAAGGGAACTGACTGGACAATTGTGAATTTCTGAAGATTAATTCATGACCAGAGTCCCTTGTTTACATAATTCACATAATGTGCATTAAATTGTTATAAAGAATTTGAACATGCAAAGATTTTTCAAAACAATGACAAAAAGAAAAAGTTCTCCAGTCCACACTTGACAGCCCCAGCCCTGGCCTAAGGCAAGATATGAAAGGCAAAAATAGATAATTAGCATCCACCCAGCCATAGACTCTCAGGTTACAATCTCTTGCCCTAGTATTAATCAATGCAAATTTAACCCTAGCCAATGTACAAAACCCTAGGCTTCTCAGGTCCTCCCTCTTCACCCAGGCTGCTGCGTCAGACACAGGATAGAGCTAAAAAGAGCTTTCAGGTAGAGTCCTGGTCCCATTATCTCACTCCCTGGCAAAAGCAGAAAATATGTTTGACACAACAGGTTTTTCAGCCCTTGGGATTCCAAATCCAGACAGACACTCAGAAAGCAGCCAAGCATTCTTTGGTGGGGAGGGTTCCAGCAGGCAGATTCTTAGCTTGGTAATTGCTCACACCCCATGCTGGGCTCTGGCTGAGCTGGGGCTTCCTTGCTACAGCTGTCCCATGTTCTCTCCAGTCTAGACAGATGGAGCAGACAGCTCCTCTCCAGGTTTGCTCCAGGGAGAAGTTCTTAGGAGAGGCATATGCAAAGTGTTGGGGAACACCGAGAAGGGACTGGTTATATCTGCTTGTGGAGAGGGGAAGGCAGTGTCCAGAAAGGTTTCGCAGAGAAAGTATCCTTTAAATTGGGCCTCAAAGGGTGAGTTTACCTTCTCCAACTACCTCTTACCTGGAGACTTTCACTTGCCTTCTCCCTGCCCTCCCGGACCTACCTGTTATCCCACCTTACCCACTTAGCAACAGAATTGCCTTTGCAAAACAATTCAGACTATCCTCCTTCATCAAGCTTCCCAAGAAAATTAAAGTGCAATCTAGATTTCTTAGTCATTAAGACCCCGTGTCATCTAGCTCTTATCTGCATCTCTTTTGACTTCACTATAATTTCACCTCCCCCAGTTCCCATTTCTACACTCCAGCTACTCTGGATTTACTTATGCTTATGTGTGTGTTCTTTCTGGATATCACATTTATACCAAAATAAATCCTTAGTTACTGTAGGAAAAGAATCCACCACCATAAAATTAGATGTTAAAGAGTGAACTCATGCTATGTGTTTCTCATACTTGAACAAAGCTGCCCCAAACTTCTGCAGCGTTGTGGTCTTCTCTCCCTTAGAATCTCAATTACTGAGGAGTCTTCCTAACCATGTTAGCTAAAACACTACCTCCGCACCTGCCTCATACACATACACACAAACGTCTTCTCATTATCATTTTGCCTTCCTTATTTAGTACGAGAATCACTTAATTTATTTATTTTCCATGTCTACTCATCTTCACGATTAGAATGTAAATTCCCCAAAGGCTGGGACTCTATTTCTCTTTGCTGTTTTCCCAGAGCCTAGAACAGTGTTTGGCAAATAATAAATGCTTAATAACAAATGATCAAATAGAAAGATACAGAGCGCTTCAAGTAAGAGCGCTTAAAGATTTTGCTTTTATTTTCTAAGTACATAATAAACTAGCTCTGTTGATAGCAAAAGTTTTAGGGAGGTAAGAGCTAAAAATATGCAAACTTTTCTGCAGCAACCTCTTGAGCCCTTGGTTCAGATGACATCAGCTCATTGGAATGTTTGATGATACAGGGAACACATTTATCCCCATGTGTATCGTAAAAATCTCAAAGTAAATCTTAGTGTTTTGATTCTGTTTTCATTAAAGTTCTTTGATTTTTTTAACAGTCAGTTGCCTATACCTCCTGTAAAGCATTTTAGGGGCATGGTTCTGATGTATTTAGGGAAATGTCAAATGTAAATCAGTATTGTCATAAATTTTCAGCAGTCAGGCCCTATGAAGCAGTAAAACTTGTGGTCATGGTTTGGCTGTCAGAAACTCCAACCAATACTCTGTTGTATGCCTTGTAAACCTTAAAAGGCCTTTCACCAGCTTTACATATGACCTTATGGTCTTATAGTACTCCTATATAATCCCCAAAGAAATCATAAACATGGCAAGCTTCTTTTCCATCTGTGAGGTGATCACACAGCTTTCCCCTAGAACTAGTCCTTATAAGGTTCCTGGGGATGTTAATGATTCCCTTAGGCCCTCATTCACAATTAGAGTAGGGTCTGGTGATCAAGCACAACCTCGGTGGTAGAATTATTCAGACTCAGGGAAAAAAGGAACAACCTGAACATAGATTTTGAAGAAATCTTCCCAATGTATATTTCCAGCTTAGAGTTGGAAAAGAATTAATAAAGCAGTTCATGAGATTACATGAACAAGACTATATAAAGTAATCAGCAAAATGTTCTGTAAATTATCAACAAATGGTAGCAATTAGCTGTGATTATATTGTATTTAAATCATGCCACTTAATTTGTGGTGTTTAAAATCTGATCTTGTGTCTGACGCCCATCAGATAGAAAACTGAAGTCTAGGGGATTGATTTCTGCAACACCAGAAATTAGCAAATTGCCCAAAACCTATTAGTTACTCAAATTGTGCTTGACTTGACCTGGTTTAGAAGACAGAGTATTGGCTTCTGAATCCCACTCTATCTCTGATTAGCTGTGAAATATTGGGAAACTTTGTTTAGTCTTACTAGGCCTCACTGTCCTCATGTGTAAGAGGAAGAGGTTGGATTTTATAGTCTCTGCGACCTCTTCCAGTTCTAACATTCCATGGCTCTACTAAAGCAGCACTATTAAGTTAAAGAGGATTATTAGGAGATATTGAAGCCAAATTCCATTTCCCTTTGCTTGTCCTGTGTCCTCTGCAAAGACGAATTATCTAAGCTGATTTCCAAGCAATCCAACTGATTGTCCTGCCATTACTAAAATTCCACAACGGATTTTTAGAGTTTGTTCTAACACAGAAAGCACGATAGAAAGTGGAGATAGATATGAACCAAGTGTTTCCCTGGTCACTTTGTCCCACGGTACTTTTTAACAGCCTGTGTATGGGTTATGGAATCCCACGTCAGTTAGCATATAATTATTTAACAATTTACTTTTTAAAATGGTTTAATGACAAAAGTGGATTTATTTATTTCAACAAATAATTGTTTACATGCCTTCTGTGTGCCAGATAGTGATTAGATTTTATAGATACAGAGATAAAAGAAAAATGAGAATTTGTTGTGACTACAGAATACTACCTATTAGAATGATATGTATTGAAAGCTTACTTTAATTTAAATTTTTTTCCAAATAAAAGTAACTAGATGAAGAGATCTAAAGCTATCTTATCTGTTTTATGTTACTATACCAGAATACCTGACACTAGATAATAGTGAACAGAAATTCATTGTTTGATTCTGGTGTCTGGGTCAAGGGACTAGCATCTGGGAAGGATTTTCTTGCTGGGATATCTCATGGCAGAAGGCAGAAAAACAGAGGTGAGAGAAAGAGAGAAAGAAAAAAAGAGAAGAAGGGAAAAAGAGAGGGGGGAAGAAAAAAGGGAAAAAGCAAAGGAAGAGAGATGAAAGAGAAATAAAAGAAGTACCAACTTCTCCTTTTATAAAAAACCCTCTCCCATGATGATGAACCCACTCCCACAATAACAAAATTGAATCATTGATTCCACTCTGATGGCCCCACCTGTAACACTGTTGCACTGAGGATTAAGTTTCTAACATATGCTTTTTGGAGGATATTTTCAAATCATAACAAAAGTCAAATCATTTAAGTCCTAAGATGAGGGAAACATAAGAAATACAGGTCTTCTGAATTCCAGATGATCATATAACATAAATAACTAGCACAGAGCCTAGAATTCAATAAACATTATTTTCTTTCTCCACCCTGTTCAAATTGACACCTAGAAGTCATTCTATATTCCTCTCACCCCCAAGTTGTCAAGTCTGCTTTGTTAATATTAATATTATTGGAATTTAGCCATTTCTCTGTATTCCAATCTAAAATAACCTTTAAGCTTATATTATGTCTCTCCTTGCATTAACCTCCTAATTTTTCCCATTCTCGATCTTGGCTCCATCAGTCTGTTCTCCATGTTGAGACTAGAGTGATTTTTCTGAAGTTTAGATTTGCTCATTCCCATTTCCACTGCTAAAAGCAGAAACAGCGAAGAGAGGGCCGGGTAGCAATCAGCAATTAGTGATTGGATCCATTTAGGGTGGAGGAGTAAAAGTTATGAAGAAGAAAGATTTGAGAATGATTTGTATATTTGCAACCTCATTGAAAACATGGGGGCTTGCTACCAAACAAAAGAGAGTGGGAGGAGCAGTTTCAAAGGGATGATGATATAGTGAATGCTGTGCACACTACCTAGGATTTAGACTATAATTCCTCCAGTTATTAGAAATGTAGCTATTGGTCACTCATGGTCAGTGATTCAAATTCTCACAGGGGCTGGATAGGTGAGACAAATATGAAAGTAAAGGTAGTTCATTCATAATGTATGTCCAGATCTACATGTGGCAGATACCATAATAAACATAGGAGTTTTCAACTGTGATGTGAGAGAGGAGACAGAAAAACAAAATAATAGAAACATAATGTCAGAGTTCTTTGAAAATTAGGAAACTAAGAGAAGGAAATTCAGCAAAGAGTAAGAAGCAAAGTGAGTGTGAGGTCTGGGAAGACATCTCTGAGGAAATGACATTTAAGTAATCTCTGAATAAGAAGAAGTCAGTCTTGCAAATAAAGCCTTGATGAAAGAATATTCTAGGCCAAGAGAAATTAGTGAAAGTGAAGATACTGAAGCAGGAACGAGTTTAGTGTATTTGGATGACAAAAAGATATTATGGCTGGGAACGGTTAGGTGAAGGGTGGCAGGAGAGTTAGAAACCATTCCAGTTCTAGATAGTTGGTCATAGTAAAAAGTCTGATGAAGTCCACCTTGGAAGCCATGTGTTCAGGAAGTCATAGGTAAAGGACAAGAATGAATTTTGCTGGAGATTGATGCGAGATAGTGGTGTGGTCCATGGTAGAGGAGAGCACTTGTCTAACCTAACGAGGGCAGTTGGTAATCAACATCACCTTATCCAGCTTCACTGAAGAGTATAGATCCACCAGCAACCCAGGAAGCTGAGGCAGGAGGATCTCAAGTTAGAGGCCAGAAGCAACCTGCATAACTTAGCAAGACGCTGTCTCCAAATAAAAACAGATGGGCTCGAGGTGCACCCCAGTGGTGCAGCATTTGCAAAATATATGCTAGGCCCTGGGTTCAACCCCCAAGTTCTGAAAAATATGTGTGTGTGTGTGTGTGTGTGTGTGTGTGTGTGTGTGTGTGTGTCCCAGTTTGAACAAAAGTAGAAATCTGGAAAGCTTGTTTTTAAATCATGTGGCCCCACACTGTGCTAGTCAAACAACAAATCTGAATTCAGGCTTAGCTTGCAGGTTTCTAGTTTGCAAATCCTGGTTCTCAACATTGCTCTTCCAGATTTGGATGAGAAGGAGAATACAGGCTGAGAATCAACTAAAAGAATTATATGGGGATATATAAGCGTATCAAGCAAAACGGTCATGTGATTGTGGGGCTGACAAATCTGAAATTTGTAGGGCAGGCCAGCAGTCTAAAAATTCAGTCAAAAGTTAATGTTGCATTCTTGTGTCAGAATTTTGCAAAGCAACAAAATGGAAAATGAGGTAGAGTTTCTATGTTCCAGTCTTGAGAGTAATTCATTCTTTTTTTGGAGGGGGAAACCTTAGTTTTTGCTGTTAGAGCCTTCAATGAACTGGAATAGGCCCACTCACTTCATGGAGTCAACTCTCCCATAACTTTTGGTGGCAGGTATTAAGATGGGGAGAAAAATAATCAAATTATTATTTCTGCATCTGAATGAATTGTTACTATAATATCTAAGAAAAAATTACATGATAGTTCTCCTTCGAGTTATTTAGAATAAAAGGGTGACTTCATGATGGAATAATGCCCTACAGCCTACTGCATATTTTTTGGTCAAAGTATATGAAGTGTGCATGAAGGTATTAGTCAGAGCTTTGAATGATTTGGGGGCAAGCACAGTGTAGAAACATACTTTAATCTTCAGCTTCACTGCAATTTGCAATTCCCACTCAATGAATAATTGATTTTGCTCTATTAGGCAGATAGTTGTTTTCAGTGAACAATACAGGACTAGAAGTGGTGGAAACTATAGAAGTGGCAAAGATGGGGGAGGAGGAGGAGACTCTACTATGACTAAGAGACTAAAAGAAATTACCATATATTCCCAAACCTCATCTGTACCCTTTCAATAATGTTTAGCTGCTGCTGCTGCTGCTGCTGCTGTTGTTGTTGTCCTTCCTCTTCTTCTTCTCCTCCTCCTCCTTCTTCTTCTCCTCCTCCTCCTTCTTCTTCTCCTCCTCCTTCTCCATCTCCTCTTCCTCCTCCTCCTCCTCCTCCTCCTCCTCCTCCTCCTCCTTCTTCTTCTTCTTCTTCTTCTTCTTCTTCTTCTTCTTCTTCTTCTTCTTCTTCTTCTTTTTCACCATTGAGTTGGGTCCAACTCATAACAACCTTATGTACAACAGAATGAAACACTCCCCAACACTGTGCCATGCCCGGCATTATATCAGTGCTTCTCTGCTATTCATAGGGTTTTCAATGGCTGGTTGTTTTGTGATTATTTTCAGGAGTGGGCTTCCAGGTCCTTCTCCCATTTTTGTGGTGTTGGGGATGAAATCCAGGGCCTCAGAGCATGTAGAGCAAGCACTCTATATACTGAGCTAAGCCCCAGCCCCTTCAACAGTTTTGTTCTCAGGTGCTGTCTAGTTGGGTCCAACTCATAGCCACCCTCTAAGTGTTTTCAATGCCTGATTGTTTTGGGATTGTTTCAGGAGTGGACTGCCACATCCTTCTCTCATTTTTGGAGTGCTGGGGATAGAACCCCAGTCCTCAGAGAGTGCAGAGCAGCATTCTACCAACTGAGCTAAACCTAACCCTTAACAGTATTAGAGGGCTACAAAATCAGATGCAGATTAGAATCACACATAGATTGACCCAGTTTTGGACTGCGAACCCAATCCACATGTGAGTCAAATCTGCATCTGCCTTTGTAGCCCTCTAAAACTGCAGAAGCCTGAAGCCATACCACTGTGGTATCCAATCCCATCAGCTCTCAGAAGCTAAACAGAATTGGACCTGGTTAGTACTTGGATGGGAGACTATCTGGGAACACCATGTGCTGTAAGCTTGGGAGAAGGACCCAGAAACCCACTCCCAAAAGACAAATTTCCCATTGAAAACCCTATGAATAGCAGAGAATCACTGAAAAAAGTGTGTCACTTGTGACACATAGGGTTGCTATGAGTTGGACACCAACTCGATGGTACCTAACAATAAGAACAAAACCGCAGAAAGAATATAGGTTAGATTTCAAAATACCTTAGAATTTGACTTTAGCTGGACAGTAGTTCTCAGAAAATTATGGCACAAAATCAATAGTCAGAGGTACAAAGAAGGCATGTACTGTGGATGAGATTACAAAGCAACAATTAAAAGGTGGCTTGTTGATTACCTTGAGTTAGCCATATTCACCTTGGTTATACTGGTCATCAGTTTGTGAAATCAAAAAGAAGAAGAAGAAGAAGAAGAAGAAGAAGGAGGAGGAGGAGGAGGAGGAGGAGGAGGAGGAGGAGGAGGAGGAGGAGGAGGAGGAGATTTACCTTTTTGTGGACAGTCTGAAAATTAATAGATTATTATAACAGTAACCCTGCAGCCATAGCACCCTAGTGTCCGATCCCACCTGATCTCAAAAGCTAACCAGGGTCAGCCTGGTTAATCCTTTGATGGGAGATGGCCTGGGATTACCAGGTGCTGCAGGCTAGGGAGAAGGACCTGGCAATCCACTCCTGAAACAATCCACCATTGAAAACCCTGTGAATAACAGAGAAGCACTGACAATAGTGCTGGGCATGGCACCTTGTCAGGGAGTATTTTGTTCTATAGTACATAATGTCACTATGAGTCAGATCTGACTGGACAGCATCTAACAACAACAATAACAATAACCTTCTAAAATGGTTTGTTACATGCCAGACATGGTGCTAAGAACTTGACACACATTGTTCCATTTATTTCTGCCACAAGTCTATGCATATAGAAGGTAAGGGATCAGAGGCATAAAGGATTTTAGAAATTTACTCAAGCTTATATTGGCTAATAATAATAGAAGCTGGACTTTTAACTCAAGCCTATATTGCTAGGCTATGTGATAATTGTAATATCTTGAAAATTCCTTAAAATCCTCAACAGAGTTCATGCACATATTTGGACCTTCAAAACCTCTCCTCCAATTTCCCACTTAGTGTATACAGGAAAATTTCATATGCCCAATTTTTTTTAGCCACAACTCTATTAATTGGTACCTCCATGCATTTATGGGAAATCTTTAAAGTTCAGAATGAGCATCTATCAAGTCTCTAGGAGAATATGAATGCCCATGGCTTCTTTTAAGAATGTCACAAATAGCAGGGCACAATGGCTCAAGCCTGCAAGCCCAGCAACTCAGGAGGTGAAAGCAGAGGCATTGCAAGTTCAAGGTCAGAGGCAGCCTGCGTAACTTAGCAAGATTCTGTCTAAAGATAAAAAGTAAATGAGCTAGGTGTGTAGTTCAGTGGATGAATGCTTGCAAAGCATGCATGAGGCCCTTGGTTCAATCCCCAAGAACTGAAAAAAAAAAAAAAAAAAGGATGTCACAAATATATTCTGAAGGATAATTGTAGAAATGGAGGATAATATAAAGTGTTTGGGGATCAAGAACTGAATTAAAATCATAGATGGCTTGGGTAGTTCATGTATTGACACACTGTTCTGCTTCAAACAGACACACTAGTCAAAATATAAAAGAAGAAAACAACAAAAAAGGCATAGCAGAACTGTATTTTAAAAAGACAAATATTTCAGTGAACTTGAAATGGAACAGATACATTGAATAATAAACAGCGCCCTGAGCTCTGGGTCTACAGTAGCTAGTAGTTTCATTCCTATGGGATAATAGGGAGGAAAGCTCCATGTGAGATGAGGGGCTAGAATTCGTCTTCCACTCATTAAGAATTGTCTTTAAAAATTGCTGACCATTTCTCCCTACTTCTCTAAGCTTGTAGGCACTTGAGGCTCAAAAGAAGAAGGTCATAATATAGCTTTAATATGAGAAATGAAAAAGCCATCCAAATCTGGTGATTGGATGGATAGGTAAAGACCCTAAGAACACAACAGCTCAAAACCCCTGCACCATCATTCACAGACCTGCTTCTTTAAAGTTGGAGCCTGAGACCATTGACAGAGATAGATACACAGAGACAGAAACATAAAAGGCTCTCCCAAAATCAATAGTTCAAACCAGTTAAAGAAATATAATGATGTACAAAAGTGCTTTAGAAAATACTGTATAGTGCCTTACTTAACATCTATTCCCAAACTCCTTTTTGACTTTCTCTACTACAGAAGCTAGAAAAAGAAATGCTATCCCAGCTTCCCTTGCAGCTATGAAAGGCCATGTGATCTAGTGGTGGACAATGAAGTAAAGGTAGAAGTTCCTGGGGAATTTCCTGGAAAAAAAGGCAAAACCTCACTAGGAGAGAGCCCTTTTGACCTTCACTCATTTTCATATGTGGAATACATGCACAATGCTTGGAGGCACACATCCATCTTGTAAAACTGAAAAAAGATTATAGAGTAGAAAGCCACAATAGAACTGGGTCGTTGGTAACATTCTTGAATAGCTGAACTTCCCCGTACATTCCACTTTGAAACCTCATATGTGAAACCAAAATTCCTGTCGGTGAAAGCTAGACTTATGAGGTTTTCTGCTTATTGAGAGAAATTTGCATTGTCTCTAATCAATACAAAGATGAAAACTAGCTATTTAAACATAAGTTGGCTCAAAATAAAATACCTTTTGTAAATAAATCTGACAAGGCTTTAAAATAATTATTTTTAGCAAGGATGCAATGATAAATGAAATAACATCATCTATAAGAACTAGAAATTATCAAACAAAATGAACAGAAAGCTAGGGAGGAAAGTAAAAAAACCTTTATAAAAATCATTGAATTAAATTTCCAAAATTATTAAAGTGAAATAGTCAATAAGTCTGGAGAAAAAATTTAGAATGAGTGTAGTTAGAAAGAGGAATTAGTGAATAAAAGGACAATACAAAGCATTTCCACACAATACAACATAGCAAAGCAAGGAATTTTGGTTTTTGTCTTGTATAGTTGTTAATGAACGAAGAGTTAAGCAGCTTGGGATCACAGATGGAGATGTTCTAACAAACTTTTGAAGGGAATTTTTGAATAAGGGAATGGAACAAGAGCAGAAAAGCAAAATTTAAAATTTAAGAGTTGAACATTTTCCAAAGTTGAAGAAAGAATGGAATCCCACCCTAAAAGTAAATATGAAAAGGATATTAAAAATAAGTATAATTAGAAAAGTTCAATGGGATAAAGAAAAGAATAGAAAGTGTAAGACGAGACAAACTTACGTTTAAAAAGAATAATCAAATTTGAAAAGGAAACATGTAGAAAGTTTTCTCCCCTTTCAATAGACTCTTTTTAGAGCAGTTACAGGTTCATAGCAACACTGGGCAGGAGGTAAATAGATTCCCCATATACCACCAGCTCATACACATGTACATCCCTTCATGATCAATATCCTGCCCCAGAGTGGTACATTTGTTACAATCAACAACCTTATTTAACATTGACACATCATTATCACTTCAAATCCATAGCTTACTTTAGGATTCATCCTCAATGCTATACATTCTCTGGATTTTGACAAATGTACAGTAACACATTCATCACTTTAGTATCAGAGTAGTTTCATTACCTAAAATACCTTTTGTGCTATGTCTATTAAACCTGTTTCCCCACCCACCCCTGCAAACCACTGATCCTTTTACTGTTTCCATAATTTTGCCATTTCTAGAATGTCATATAGTTGGAATTATATTGTATGTAGTCTTTTCAGATTGGCTTCTTTCACTTCATAATATGTATTTAAGACTCATTCATGTCTTTTGTGATAGCTCATTTCTTTTCAATATTGAAAATTCCACTGTTGGGATGCACCACAGTTTATCCTTTCACCTCTTAAAAACCATCTTGGTTGCTTTTAAGTTTTGGCAATTATGAATAAAGTTGTTATGAACATCCATGTGTCTGCAGCCATAGCACCCTGGCATCCGATCCCACCTGATCTCAGAAGCTAAGCAGGGTCAGCCTGGTTGGTCCTTGAATGGGAGACCATCTGGAAATACCAGGTGCTGCAGGCTAGGGAGAAGGATTTGGCAATCCACTCCTGAAATAATATACCATTGAAAAAACACACTTTCCGAGGACCAAGCTTTGATCCCCATCACTGCAAAAATGGGAGAAGGATGTGGCAGTACACTCCTGAAACAAGCCCAAAACAATCAGCTGTTGAAAACCCTATGAGGGTTTTATGAGTCAGACCCAACTTGATGGCACTAACAAGAACAACAAAACATCTGTGTGCAGATTTTTGTGGACCTAAGTTTTCAGCTATTTGTGTAAATACTAAGGAGGGCAATTGTTATTGATCATATAATAAAAGCATGTTTACTTTTGTAAAGAAAAAAAAACTGCCAATACCTTCCATAATAGCTGTGCTATTTTACATCACCACTAGCAATGCCATGAATTCTTGTTGGTCCACAGCTTCCTCAGTATTGATGTTAGTGTCCTCGATTTTGATCATTCTAATAAGCATGGAGTGATGTCTCATTACTGTTTTAATTTGTCTTTCCCTAATGACATATAAAGGGCTGGGATTTAGCTTAGTGGGTAGAGAGCTGCGCTGCAGTCTCTGAGGCCCCGAGTTCAATTCCCAGCACCGCAAAAATGGGAGAAGGACCTGGCAATCCACTCCCAAGGCAATCCCGAAGCACTCAGCCATTGAAAACCCTATGAGGGTTGCTATGAGTTGGATACCGACTCGACAGCACATAACAACAACAACAACAATGACATATGATGTTGGACATCTTTTCATATGCTTGTTTACCACCTACATATCTTATTTGGTGGCATATCTATTCAAGCCTTTTGCTCATTTTAAAATTGGATTATTAATCTTCTTATTGTTTAGCTTTAAGAGTTCTTTGTATATTTTGGATAAAAGTCCTTAAGCTGATAAGTATTTTGCAAATATTTCCTCCCTAGTCCATGGCTTGTCTTCGCATTCTCTTGAAAGATAGAAAAGTTTAAAATACAAAATGTCACTAAAATTTTAAGAATGCATGCAGACATATGGATTGTTAAACAATAGCAAAAATATACTGCACAAAGCTGAAACAGTGGTAGCGAAATGAAGATAGATGTGAATGAATATCCCTTAGTTGGGCAACATATGAGTGCTATGAGAAGCTCAAATGCATAACAAGAGCTCGGTAAGGAAAGAATTGAGGAAATGGGCAAGAGACAACCATCAAAGTTATGTTGTTTGTTGTCAGGTGCCAGAGGGTCCCGTCCAACTCATAGCAACCCTATGTACAACGGGATGAAACACTATCTGACACTATGCCATTCCTGCACTATGTGATGCATTCACAGGGTTTTCAATGGTGTATTGTTTCGGGGGTATATTGCCAGGTCCTTCTCCCAAGCCTGCAGCACCTGGTTGCCAGGTAGTCTCCCTTCTAAGGACTAACCAGGCCAACCCTGCTTAGTAATAGTAGATAAGAATTTGTGCAATAGACATCAAATAAAATATCCATCTTAACACATCATACTCAATGGCACCTAGCAACAACAACAACACATCATAAGCATGTCTACAGTGCCAAAGACAAAGAAAATATATGGAAAGATAAAAAAATACAAAAGATAGATTTTTCTACAGATGAATGAGTTCTATAATTAGGCCTATTGAAAATTTCTCATCAACACTAAAATTTGACAGAGGACAGTGAAATAATGTCTGCAAAAGATGAGGGAAGTGATCTGTGAGGGTAGAGCTCTATATTTAGCTAAACTATCATCCAAAAGTATGGATGAAATAAAGACATTTTTATATGCAACCAGAAAATTTACTATTCACATACTTTAACAGAAGATTTACTAGAGGCTGTTATGCAGCATTAAGAAATCAAATCCAGAAAGCATGAGAAACAGTAAACAATGGTAAAGAGAAAAAGAAATAGCAACTGTAAAACAAATGACATATTGTTAATTTGGAGGGTAATGAGGATGCGCAAAAAGTGTTGAACATCTAATGGAATTTTTTTTCCAAACAGAGAGTTGATTTTCTAATATTATTCATTTAATTATATTCCTTATGGAATTAAAGTATCATCATCATCATATATACTAAATTTCTAATTTTAGACAATTAATTTTAGACTTTCTTAGGGGCTGGGGTTGAGCTCAGTTGGTAGAGTGCTGCTCTGTGCTCTCAGAGGCCCTGGGTTCAATCTCCAGTACCAGAGAAACAGGAGAAGGTCATGGTAATCTACTCCTGAAGCAATCCTGAAAACAATCAGCCATGGAAAACCCTATGAGGGTTGCTATGAGTTGGACCTGACTTGACAGCACTTAACATCTTTCCACTGAGCTACTAGCTGTTTGTCAAAATAGTGCCATACTATTTGGATTATACATTTCTTTTCACCTTTTTCTATTATTTCACAAAATGGTCATGGTTACTTTCATTTTTCATACTCTAAATCAGGGGTCGGGCTGGGATTTATCTCAGTTGGTAGAGCACTGTGCTGCAGACTCTGAGGTCCCGAGTTCAATTCCCAGCACCACAAAAATGGGAGAAGGGCCTGGCAATCCATCCCAAGGCAATCCCGAAACAGCCATTGAAAACCCTATGAGGGTCGCTATGAGTCGGATACCGACTTGATGGCACCTAACAACAACAACAACAAATCAGGGGTCAGAACACTTTCTCTGAATAAAGCTGGATAATAATGATCTTGGCCTTTTATGGAATACAGTTTGTCATAACAGCTCAATTCTCTGTACTAGCATGAAAGAAATCATAAACAATACATATTGAGTATGCATGACAGTGTTCCAGTGAAACTTCATCCACAAAATGGGCAGCAGGCAGAATTTGACTTGTGGTCAGTCAACCCCTGCTCTAAAGTGTATCTTACTTCCAATTTGTTTACAATACAAAACCAACCTTGCTATATCCCTCCTAGGTTCTACCTGCAGGATTGGCCACTTTAATTGCCTAAGTGTCAACTTCCCATGTCCTTTTGGATACCTCACCACCAGCATATCATCACATAACTTTAAAAGGCTGTGTACGCAGCCTATGTCATCCAGGACAGGGATAACCCATTCCTTATCTTGATGACTCCAAGTAAAAACAGTGCTTAGCACAGCATAGAGCCTCAATGAATATAGTTAGAAGGCGGAGAGCGAGGAATCTAAATTCTATTCTAACCATCATGTTTGATACTATGGAAACATACTTGCTTAGATTTAAAAATTCACTTAGTGCCGGGGAGTGTGGCACATGTCTATAATCACAGTGATTAGGAGGCTGAAGCAGGTCAAGGCCAGAGACAGCCTGGGCAACTTAGGGAGATCCTGTCTAAAAGTAAAAAATAAGAAAAGGGCTGGGGATGTGGCTCAGTGTGGAACACTTGTCTAGTATGTGTGAGGCCCTGGGTTCAACATGAAGGACTGCAAAAAATTCATTTAATGACAAAATGGGCAAACAAAAAAGACAATTATTATACAGAGAAACCTTGTATTATTTGGAGCTAACATGGGTGCTATGGGAGATTTCAATTGGTAGGTAGAAGGGAGAGAGGAAGTCGTGCTTAAGCAGAGATTTCAAGGATGATCGGGAACTAGGCATGGGAAAGAGAAAAGGAAATGGGGGAATAATCCCACAAAGAGAAAATAAATGCATAAATGGTTTGAGACACATGGCTAGAGTTTGGGTGAGGAGTGGGAAGGAGAGAGAAGCAGGGACAGATAAAATAATAGAGCATGCTGAGGCAAATGGGAGGAAGCAACCTGTGACTTCAGTCTAGGTTTAGAGGCACACTCTTTGATGCAACAGATTTCCCAGGCTGAACAAGCAAAGGTCTGGGTGAAGTAAAGGAGATGGTGTGCCAAAGCAAAGGGAGATACTAGAATCGTGGGCAAACTGTGATTCCCACGAAGCAGGCAAATAGGAAGCAGCATTGGCGTGAGGGGCCAGGGAAAGAACACCCAGTTGTCCAGTCAGAACATCTGCTCACAACTGTAATGGGAACAAAGGGAGGGGAACACATGCCCAGGAGCTCGCCTGCCAAATGGTCGTCAGTGTGGGATTCTCTTGTTCCTGCTCATTCTCTCCTGATCAAACACACAGCAGCAACACGATGTGCTCTCTGGGGTAGAGAAAGGGCCAGGGGGAGTGAATGGGAACATCTGCTCTGTGAAGCCACTTGAAAAGTAATCTTCTAATCACTTGGGGAAAACATCTGGGCTGCACACCCCAGACCACCAGTGGTGCAGTAAGTGGAGAAAGATTGGAGAAACTGATGAGGAAGGAGGCAGGGTGGATGCAGAGTGTGCTATAAGCTAGGGAGGCATGGTGTGGGCTTGGAGAAAGAGGTATGGCCCAAGAGAAAGGTCACTCACTTGGGGACTCTTGCACAAGGACCAAGGGCAGGTGGGTTGTTTTTTGTTTTTTGTTTTTGTTTTTTGTTTTTTGTTTTTCATCTGTTGAGTTCACTGAGCAGGCTCACCCGGTTAATAACACTTGGAAAGCTACCCCCAACTCCTTAGATTTCAGGGTACAAAACACTGAGTAGGGAACAGTTCCCATGAGAAGGGAAGAATACTGCTTCTAATAGCTCTCCTCACATTTAGTAAATAGGTGTAGACAGGGAATAAAGGATCCACAACAATTTTTGAGATAAATAGAAGTCTTTGAGTTTGCCATGGTTCTCATGTTTTATCTTCCAGTAAACCCATTAATTTGGAAAAATTGAAATACTTAAGGTAGATTAGGTCGTCTAAAGCCATAGCACCATGACATCCAATACTGCCTGACTTGGAAGCTAAACATGGTTAGTCCTTGATGGAAGACCACCTGGGAATACTGGGTGCTGCAAGCTAGGGAGAAAAACCCACTCCCAGGACAATCTGCCTTTGAAAATCCTATGAATATCAGAGTTGCACTGACATAGTGCCAGACATGGCACAGTGTTGGGTCAGGTAGTGCTTTGTCTATTGTACATAGTGTCATTATGAGTCGGACCTGGCTCAAGGGCATCTAACAACAACAAACAACTGACAATAGTCTTGGGCATGGCACAGTGTTAGGGAGTGTTTTATCTGTTGTATATAGGGTCTCTTTGAGTTGGACCCAACTTGATGGCACCTGACAACAATAGCAATAACAACAACAACATGGTTTAAGTTTTTTTCAATTCAACTTTCCAAACATATTTGCATGTCTTTTTTTTTTTTTTTTTTTTTTGGTCTAGGACTATTAAGTCTCTGAAGCAAATTAACAGATATACATCTTAGTAATTAGGAGTTATTTGGAGTTTTTCTACTTTCCAAACAGGGAGTTAAAGAAAATGACTTAGAGAGAAATAAGATTCTTTTCAGGAATACATGACCGGTAAGGGGTAGATCCTAGGGTAGACCAGATTTTCTGACTATACTTTTGATTTTCTTTCGATAAGCTCATGAATTAATATGGCCAAGTAGGTGATAATCAGGAAGATATTAAAAATGTATGTCTAGAACAAAATATTTGCTTTCAAATCACATGACCATTTAATGCTGAGAAAGAAGGAGGAAAGATCCTTCTTGGAAAGGAAACTGGATAAAGTGGCCAAGGCTAGCCTTTCCTTACATATGAAGAAGCTTTAGTCCATCTACGTTTTTGTGCTGCAGAGTCTCATTTCTGGAACTCCACGGTAGAACAACAGGACATCTATATGTGCCTAGGGCCTGGTGCAGCTGTAGGAAGTGATGGCTACACAAGATAATTGTGCGAGCAGTGAAAGGCATAGACAAAGGTATTTGATATGGTGCAATCATTGGGTGTAGATACTGTTAGGTAATTTACACCTTCATAACAACCTTCTAAGATGAGTGTTACCTCTCTCACTTTATGGAAGAGGAAGCTGAAACTAGAAGAAAGAGACATCTAAAAGAGGTAGCAAGCCTCATATGTCCCAGATGGTTTTTATGATTGAGGTTTTATTAGTCAGGGTTCTCTAGAAAAGCAGAACAATAGAATACATTATTATTGTTAGATGCCATCAGGTCTGATTCATAGTGACCATATGTACAATAGGACAAAACACTGCTCAGGACTGTGCCATGCACATGATCTTTTTATGTTTGACCCCATTGTTGTACTCACTGTGTTTCTTCTCATTCTGAGTCATGCCACATCAATAAAAGGAGATCCCAGGGGCTTTACTCCATTTCTATTATTAAGGTCAACTTGATTCTGAGGAGGCAACTCTTTCCCCAGTCATCTTTTGAGTGACTTCCAACCTGGGGGGCTCATTTTCCAGCAATATGTCTGATAGTGTTTCTATGCTGTCCATAGGATTTTAATGGCTAATGGTTTCAGGAGTGGGTGGCTGGGTCCTTCTCTCTAGTTTTGACTTAGTCTAGAAGCTCAGCAGAAACCTGTCAACCATGGGTGGCCCTGCTAGTATCTGAAATACTGGTGGCATAGCTTTCAGAATCACAGCAACATGCAAGCCCCATAGCAGCATGACAAGCTGACAGACACGTGGGGGAATAGAGTACATATATAGATATAAAAAAAGGATATTTATTAGGGGAATTGGCTAACGTGATTATGGAGGCTCAGAAATCCCATAATAGGCCACCTGCAAAGCGGAAACCCTGGGGTGAAGGTAATGTGGCTCCATCCAAGTCCAAAGGTCTGAGAACCTTGGGATCTATAGGTGAAAGTCCTAGAGTTTGAAGGATGAAAAGCCTGGAGTTCTGATGTCCAGGGGCAAGAGAAGTGTCTCAGCTCCAGAAGAGAGAAAGACCAATATGTCTTTCCTCTGTTTTTGTTTTAGCCAAGGCCCAGACAATGGGATGGTGCCCACCCACATTGACAGCAGATTTCCCCCACTTATTCCAATGAGACTCACATGTCAATCTCCTCTGGAAACACTCTCCAAGATACACTCCAAGACTTTATCAGTTTTATAGGTATTCCTTAACCCAGTCAAACTGACACCTAAAATTAACCATCATAGGGGTCCCGACTGGGGTCAACTCTGATGAAGTTGATCAAATATGGCTTATTATTATAGGCATGCAGTTATAAGTCACATGTTCTCATGTTGCACATATGTTGCCCTGGCTTGTCTACCCAACATTTAATATTGGACAGATCAGGTTAAAGTGAACCAACAAAGGGCAGCAGAAGAAAACAAATCCCTACAGGGAATAGCCTGGTATGCATCTAAACTCCATTAGGCATTACTCTATTCATTGTTACCAGTGGCACAGACTAGCTGACATGAGAGGGATGTGTAATCAGAACCATCACCTGGGAGGAATAAAGTTAGGAGGACTGGCACAGCTGTAGGAGCTGAAGGGAGTTCAGTCCCATGTGCAGAACAGCATCCTAAAGGAATGGCAACAGACAACAGGTAGTGAGTCAGCAAAGCACTAGGCATTAGGGAGATCCAAGGCACAGCACAGTGTGTCCTGACCCATGGAAGGACCATATTGAAAGAGAATGTTGGGAACAAGCAGAATACATACTTGAACTTGCTTAACTAAAGAATGGGACTTCTGCCTAGACATGCACGGCATCAAAGGAGACCCATTTGGAGCCAGAAGGGAGAAGAATTAGCAAAGTACAAGGGCAGGCTATGCCAGGAAACCCAGGAAAATAGGCAGAGGCAGCTGGCACCTGGAAAGCAGAGGCCCACCCACCAGAGACCAGGATTTTAGGTCTTGGGAGGCAATTGGCAAAACAATAAAAGGCTTGTAGCAGATTAGCAATGGAGAGGTTCACATACAGAAACAAGATAGGAATTCATTTCCCAAGAGAAGCATGCACGCAGGCCTCTTTAACCTCCTTATTTGAGTTTAGCACATTTCTGAAACCTGTCAGATGACAAGTTGTTCAGATAGTGAAAATCTATAGTCTCCTATTTTAAAAGAGAATAATAATAATATGTTCCCAGTCCTTCCTTAAACCCCACACAATTTCCTGATGTCACTAAACAATTATATTGCAATGTATTAAAGATTTATGTGTAACAAACTAACAACACTTTAATAATTTTTATATTTTCTCATGCAAAGAGAAAAATTTCATGCATGGTAAATGATGTTAAAATAATAGTAAATGTATTTTTATTCAATCCCCTCTCTCAATATGCTTTCTACTTCCCAACCTTTCTGCCAATGAATAAGCTTTCCAAAGCATCTCAGGCTCATGGACTTTGTCCACACACTTTTCCACTTTCTGAAAAAGACATCATGACTTAACATAGAGAAAATAACTGTGATAATGCATAACACGTTTAAATAATGAGCAGCCATTTTAGTAGAAGAACTGAGATACAACTACAATTCATTGCGCATGTCTGTCACCTATAATTACATCCAACTTAAGCAAGTTTACTGGCATACACATGCTGATATATTTTAAGGTTTTGTTTTTTGATAAATATTTGAGTAATGAGAGTTCAGATAGTGAAGGATTCCTTAAAGGAGAAGTGGTCTTAGAGACAAGTATAATAGGTAAACTGTGACTTATAATTTTTGTGTCCTTTATATGTGTCAGGCATATTACAGACTAAAATCCTGCCACCATGCCTCAGGTAGAGTCAAATGAGTTTGTAAAGTACAAGGTTGTTTTCTTTCAGGGTCAGAATGAGCCTGTTCAGCCAATTGAAATGATCGTATTCAGGAATCAACCTCCAGCTAGGTGTCATGACCTGCACCTATAAGCCCAGTGATTTGGAAGGCTGACGCAGGAAGATTGGAGTTCAAGGCCAGAGGCAGCATTGCAATTTAGCAAGAAACTGTCTGAAAAAAAAATCTTTAAAAAGGGGCTAGGAGTGTGATTCAGTGGTGGAGCACTTGCCTAGCATGTGCGAGGCCCTAGGTTCAACACTCAGTACTGAAAAAAAAAGAAAAAAAAAAGAAAAAACCAAATCAATCTCTAAATATGCAGACTTAAGTAAAGTTAGTAACCATGGGCTTTTTACCAATTTTTCTATGAGGTACAGAGGTATTTTTGCCTCTTTTTTACAGGTGAGAAAATAGCAATCAGATTTAAATAGCAAGACCTGGGTTTGAAATAAGGTATGTCATGACCCAAAGCCAGGACAGTCAGTGGATGCCGAATTGGTCCTTGAGAACATACAACTAACTCCAGGTAGGTAAGAATCTGTTAGTGCCTGTTGTTGTTAGATGCTTTCAAGTCAAGTCTGACTCATAGCAACCCTCATAGAGTTTTCAATGGTTGATTGTCTTGGGCCTAGACCACTTTATTTAAACTTGAATAAGGAAAGCTTCTACTTAGGCAGACATTGATGAATTTTTCTGTAAATGGACAAATATAAATATTTTAGACTTTGCCCTATATATTCTCTGTTGCAACTACCATATTTTTGTAGCCTAAAAGCAACCACACGAGATATATAAACAAGTGGGCATGGCTGAGCTCTGATAAAATTGTATTCACAAAAAGCAGGCAGAGAATCAAATTTGATCTGTGAGCCATGGTTTGCGGACTTATAATTTCAGGCAAAAATTCTCTTCAACATCTATGGACTTATTTCAGAATCTATTTACTTGAGTTTTAAAATTGTGATTTGAACTTTCTTTTGATCTGTTACTGATAAAATATTTTTCTTCATCATTGGTAAAACAAGTTTTTTCAAAGCTATCCTTGAATGAAGAGAGTAATTAATTTTTAAAGTGTGTGTGTGTGTGTGCGTGCATGCGTGCGTGCGTGTGTGTGTGTATTGTCATATGATAACTTTAGATTTCTGGCTTTGAAGGTCAAAACACAAAAGTGAAATATATGTACCCTAGAAACTACAAGTATTGCTGAAAATTCTTCATTCTCTCTCCCCACAAAACACAAAAACAAGCAAAAATATCCCTTTGTGCTCTAGTTTTAAAATGTTTCTAACTCTTGGCCAGTCTTGCCTATTTCTTATCTAAATTAGTAAGGTGCTAGATAGCTTAGGACTCAGGCACTTAGGAAAAACTACCAAAGAGCATGCCAAAAATAGGTATACACACTTAAGAAAAAAATCTGTATTAATATTGTAACATTCAATACATACTGATACTAAGGAAGAACTAGAAGCTGTATCAAAGGCATTGGCAAAACACAAGGCTCCAGGAATTGATGGTATACCCATTGAGATGTTTCAACAAACAGATGATGCAGCACTGGAAGTGCTCACTTGGCTTTGCCAAGAGATTTGGAAAACAGCTTCCTGGCCAACTGACTGGAAGAGATACATATTTGTGCCTATTCCCAAGAAAGGAGATTCAACTGAATGCAGAAATGATCAAATGATATCATTAATATTTCATGCAAATGAAATTTTGATGAAGATCATTAAAAAGTGACTGCAGCAGTATATTGCCTGCAGCCATAGCACTATGTTTTCTGATCCCATCAGATCTCAGAAGCTAAGCGGTGTTGGACCTGGTTAGTGCTTGGATGGGAGACCACCTAGGAACACCAGATGGCGCGGGCTTGGGAAAAGGACCTGGCAACCCACTCCCAAAAATTAATCTGCCATTAAAAACCCTATGAATATCAGAGAAGCACTGACAATAGTATTTCGCCTATTGTATGTAGGGTCGCTATGAGTGGGATACCAACTCAACGGCACCTAACAACAACAACAACAAGCAGTAGTATATAGACAAGGAGTTGTCATAAAATTGAGCCAGATTCAGAAGAGGGTGTGGAACCATGATTGCTGCTGTGAGATGGATATTGGCCCAAAGCAGAGAATACCAGAATGATGTCTATTTTTATTGACTATGCAAAGGCATTTGTCTATGTGGATCACAACAAATTATGGATAACATTGTGAAGAATGGGAATACCAGAGCACTTAAATGTACTCATGAGAAACCTGTACATAGACCAAGAGGCAGTTGTTCCAATAGAACAAGGAAACACTTCCTGGTTTAAAGTCAGAAAATGTGTGCATCAAGGTTTTATCTTTTCACCATACCTCTTTGATCTCTATGCTGAGTAAATAATCAAGAAGCTGGACTTTATGAAGAAAAATGTGGCATTAGAATTGGAGGAAGACTCATTAACAACCTGCATTATGCAGATGGCACAACTCTGCTTGCTGAAAGTGAAGAGGATTTGAAACATTTACTGAAGATCACAGAACACAGCCTTTAGTATGGATTGCTCCTTAATATCAACAAAACAAAAGTCGTTACAACTGGGTCAGTAACCAACTTCATGAAAAATGAAGAAAAGATTCAGGTTGCCCAAGATTTTGGTTTACTTGATTCTACAATCAACATCTATGGAAGCAGCAGTCAAGAAATCAAAAGATACATTACATTGGGAAAAGCTTTTGAAAAAGACTGCTTTAAAGTGTCAAAAAGTAAAAATGTCACATTGAAGAGGAAAGTGCAACTGACTCATGCCATAGTTATGAAAGCTGGACATTGAGTAAAGGAGATAGGAGAAGAATTTATGCTTTTTAATTATGGTGCTGGAGACAAATATTGAATATACCATAGACTGCCAAAAGAACCGACAGATCTGTCCTAGAAGGAGTGCAACCAGAGTGCTCCTCAGAAGCAAGGATGGTTAGACTGTGTCTGACATATTTTGGATGTGTCAAGAGGAACCAATCCCTGGGGAAGGAAATCATGTTTGTTAGATTGGTGAGTCAACCAAAGAAAAGGAGTACCTTCAACTAAATGAATTGACACAGTGTCTACAATAATGAGCTTAAAAATAAAAATGATGGTGTGGATGGCAGTGTCGGGAAGTGTTTCATTTTGTTGTGTGCAGGGTCACTATGTGTCAGATCCAACTCCACGAAACCTAACAACAACAACAACAACTGATAACAAAAGACAAATACAAGTTATGTTTGACTTCTGCAATTACAAGAGGTACTCAAAGTGGTTACCATAGCAGAAGAAGTAGTACTTGTTTCTCCCAGATCTTTTCTCGTGTACATCATACAAAGTATCATGAGTCTCAAACTTATCACAAATGAGTGTAATTGGTAAGCATGTTGAATCCACAACATTCTCAAATTTCAAATACCTCTTCAAAATGGTCTTGTACTTCACGAATGACATTTGTGCTTCTGCAATTGTCTTTGGCTGTCCTACCAGTCATATGGTGGCACCAGCATTCATTTGATTAACATCATCTTTTGAACGAATGTCATACTACACATTGCTACCATAATTCAAAAAGTAATACAAAGATACCATCTTTTAAAATGTGTGCACATTCTTTTTTGCACCCTGTATTATATTCCTTCTCTTTCCTACTACTTTGGCAACATACATCCCAAACAATGTTTTTACATATATGCATAAGTTTGCATATTATTTCAAATCTACACATTCAAAGCTACTCCCACAGAAGTGGCAAAAATGCACAAAGAGAACAAAGAGGTGATAATTAAACATATACAATTATACCTCTTACTTCTTCTGAAATCCCATGGTTAGAGTTGACTTCAAATCTTAAAATTCCTGGTCAAAGACAAATTCATTAGAATGTCACATTCATCAATCCTATTTATTGGATAACTTTTCTGTGCCACACATGATATAGGCATTGGACAGAAAAGGTGACAAATTTTGTGAGAACTGGCTTTTTTTTAGGAGCTAGTTCATGGGCATAATGATGTTATTACCTTTGAATATCTAAAAGATCTATACTGATAGCTCCCTTTATTTCTAATTTTGGTAACTTTTTGTCTTTTTATTCTTTTTTGTCCACTTCATTATAATTTATGCTCTTTATCATTTCCTTTATTTTGTTTTGAGCTTAATGCTTTCCAACTTCTAATTCCTCAAGGTAGAACTTATATTGTTTTTCTAATATAAGCATTTAATATTAATAAAATACTAAAATCAGTATTCAATACCATAAATTTCCGAGTAAATACTGCTGTAGCCACATCCCACAAATTTTGATATGCTGTATTTTCTTCTTCACTAAGTTCAAAAATATTTTAAATTTTTCTTCAGACTTCCTCTTCACCTCCAAGTTGATTAAAAGTATGCTGCTTAATTTCCAAATATTTGTAAATTTTCCAGATATCTATATCTTATTGAGCTCCTGTTTTATTATTTTAAGGTCAGAAAACATAAACTACATGATCTATAAAACTTGTATGTTAATGCACAATATAATGAGTTTCTTAATAGCGTTTTCATACATTAGTATTATATACTTTGTTCTTATTCACCCCCTTTTTACCCCCTCCTTGTTTCTCCCTCCCGCCTCCCACAATTTAAATACTTAAATTGTTAGGTTGTTGTTTCTTGCTCTGCTCCTGAAGTCCACAATATGATCTATTTTAATGAATGTTCCATGTGTACTTGAAAAGAACATGTTTTTATTCCTGTTGGGTAGGTTGTTCAAGTGTCAATCAAATAAAGTTTTTGATCATGTTCAAGTCTACTACATTATTTTTGCTAATTTCTTCTCTAATCAATTACTGAGAAAGGAGTATTGGAGCTCCCTGTATGTGTGAAATTGTCTATTTCTCCCTCTGGTTCTATCAGTTTTTGCTTCATGTATTTTGTAGCTCTGTTTTCTGATATAGACACATTTAGGATTATTATGTCTTCTTGGTAAAGTACTCTTTTTTCATTGCATACTTTGCCTCTTTGTCCCTGGTAATTTTCCTTGAAGTAATTTATAGTATTTAACACTTACTTTAGTATTTTTATTACTGTTAAACGCTTCTATTAGAGAAGAATAGGCAATATCAGCTTCTACCTTAAGAAATCAGTAATTGAAGAGCAAATTAAATTCAAAGGCTACTATCTGTGATACTAATATGAATATTCATATGTGTATTTGGTATAAGTATCATACATAGTATGCTCACTTCAGTTCCTTTTCTTTAATTCTTGCAAAATATAGATATATAGATATATTGATATATTGTTGTTGTTAGGTGCTGTCAGGTCAGGTCTGACTCATAGTGACCCTATCTATGCACAACAGAATGAAACACTACCCGATTCTGTGACAGGAACACAATCTTTTTTATGTTTAAGTCCATTGTTGCAGTCACTGTGTCAATACATCTAGTTGAGAGTCTTCTTCTTTTTTTTTTTTTTTGTTAACCCGCCAGTCTCCCAAACATGATGTCCTTCTCCAGGAACTGATTCTTCCTAACAACATGTCCTATGTGTGTGTGTATATCTATCTATCTGTCTATAGATAGATAGATATGTATATATATATATATATATATTCTTTCTCTATATATGTGTGTATGTATATATATATATATATATATATATATATATATAGAGAGAGAGAGAGAGAGAGAGAGAGAGAGAAACACACATGCACACATATATGTGCGTGTATAATATATATTAATATATATTTATATATATTATACACACATACACACACACATATATATATACACACACATTATATGTACACATATGTTTTTGTTGTTAGGTGCCATCAAGTAGGGTCCAACTCATAGCGACACTATGTACAACAGGTAAAACACTATTGTCAGTGCTTCTCTGGTATTCATAGGGTTTTCAATGGTGGATTGATTTTTGGGAGTGGGTTGCCAGGTCCCGCTCCATACATGTGTGTGTGTGTGTGTGT